>JASDQU010681102.1:94690-110784 GCA_032191745.1 Picea mariana
GAGCCTTGGTCTTCTTAGTAGGCCTTATAGTCTTTCCTTGTTCAACTGTAACCAAACTCTCTCTCCCACTTTAAATGAATTCTCAGCTCTATGTTGATCATGTCTCGCCTTATACTTTTCCTATGACTTATTTAGCATCTCCTGTACTTTCAAATGGATATGTATGATATTTTCAACAATTTTCTCTACTTTCAATGCTTCTTCGTGATGTCTTCCCTCACTCATCCTTATTTTCGATATACAACATCCAAGGGTGAAGGCGATAAATAACCAAATAAAGTTTCAAAAGGGGACTTATCAGTATAAGTGTGTAGTGTTCTTTTATAAAAGAAATGAATATAGAACATATTTTCATCCTCGGTCTTTAGATGCTTCTAATTGTAACCCCTCAAAAGTTGTACCAACATCCCGCTGACTACTTTGTTGGAACATATAGTTCCATTGTAAACCTCACCTTGCCAATTAAGTGGGTTGAACAAGTATTTGAGTCGAAAAATGACTAAAATGGTGGTTGACCATGTCCACTTAGGATCCCGAATTCGCGGATAGGTGCAACTAGCACACCATCTACATAATGAGCACAAGTGTATCCTAGGAAAAAAGTATACAAGAAAAACCCATCTAGAAGGTGACGCATATGCTCTATTATTTTCTTATCACTTATGAAATGAAAATACAAGAGGCACTCAATATGGAGTTTACATGGACATTGTGGCCAATATGGCTACCACCTAATCTTTTACTTCCTCTATTCTACTTCAATATCCCACTCTTATATGCTCTGCTCAACTATGGAATAATAAACAATACAATAAGAATGGAACCCCTTCCTTTCCTTGCTGCATAATATTTAACATAGATTAATAGTCATCTAGGGTTAGGGTTTTCACATGTTTCTACTCTCGATTAGGGTTAGGATTTTGGACCCTCTAGAATCTTTGTGAATGTCCACACATGACTAGCTCCACATTTGTGAGTAATGGAAGTTGACATGGAATCCATTCAGTACCATAATGGTCATTAGGATAGTTCAACTTTAGTTTAGGTGGTTTTCATATCGTTGGAAAGATTTTGATGTGTAGAACAATGTTAAGAGTCTATGAATTATGTTTGTAAAGTTTCTTACCACAAAAAGGACCATTTAAGGCCTCAAACAAGCTCTAGAAGTTTTTGGACCCAAAATCACCAAAGTGGAACCTACCCCTCAAACAGGCCCTACAAGTGATCTATAAACTGCCATGGATATTCCACTAGAATAGTTCATCCAAACATATCTTATAATATTATGGAATCTTATAATATGAAAACTAATTTTCCTTAGATCTTAGATTAGTTATTACCACGTTATTACTAGCTTATTGCTCAAATTTATGAAAATAATTAAATACGAAAAATGAAAGAACAAGAAAATATACACACCATTCACACAAATGAACATAAGATGTATCCTAGGAAACCCAATATGGGAGAAAACCCATCTAGAAGGTGAGGGCTATGCTCTGCTCTCTTTTATTATGTGATGGAAAGCAAGTACAAAGAGAGAGGCACTCACTATGGAGTTTCCTTTGACATTGTGGCATGAACGACTGCTACATAATATCTTACCTCCAATGTTATACTCTCAAAATATTGCTCCTTCGATGCTCTACTCAAATATCAAGAAAGTACAATACAAAAGAATGGAACCCCTTTCTTCTCCTAGTGGTCGGGTATTTAACATAACCTGATAGCTATATAGGGTTTGGTTTTTGACTTCCTCAATCCACAGGTAGTGATTAGGTTTGGACCTTCTAGAATTTTCTTGAAATTCCACATGTGGCTAGCCCCATGTGTTTAAATAATGGGATTTGACCCCACACATTTGAATAATGGGGATTGATGTGGCATCCACTCATACCATGGTGGTCAACAAGGTAGGTCAAATTATGGTAAGAATAACTTTTTCATACGAGCTCTGATTGAGGTGTTTTTTGCATTGTTTGAAATGTATCATAGTGTAGAATACCATCAATGGTGTGAGCACAAACTTCAAACATTTTAACCCCAATAAATGTTGTTTAATGCCTCAAAATAGCTCTAGAAAGTTCCAGGCCCCAATTTTTCAAAATGGAATCTGGCACTAAAATGGCACTGTAAGTTGATTTCTCCAATTTTTTCCACTTAGAAAGTACCAACATAGATGACAAATTGTATGATTATCAAAAAATACCTCCCCATTTAGGGATTCTTTTTGTTCCCAAAATCTTTATTGAATGAGGTGAGGATTTTTTTCCTCTACCTTCTCCTTGGAGTAACATTTTTGTTTTCGTGGAAGTTGTCCTTTCCGCCCAATCTGTCAAAAGGTCAAGCTACCCATGTCTAGTAGTTATGGACTTCCTCTACAAAACTATGTCTTATGCCATCTCTACATGATCATCTTGTGCTAAGTCCTCTATGGTAGGTAGGTTCTGCTCCACCTCCTGATCCAACATAGAAGGCTCATAGTGTTTCAAATTCTCCACATTCACTACTGAGTAAATGTGCATGTATGGGGATAGATCGAGTCTACGGGTGTTATCTCTCACCTTCTCCAATACCTGAAAATGAACATACCATAGAGCCTTGATCTTCTTACCAATGCCTTATATTGTTATCTCCCACCTTCTCCAATACCTCAAAAGCACCATAATGCAAAGCCTTGGTCTTCTTAGCAAGCCTTATAGTCTTTCCTTGTTCAACTGTAACCAAACTCTCTCTCCCATTTAAATGACTTCTCGGATCTATGTTGATCATGTCTCACCTTATACCTTTCCTATTACTTCTTTAGCGTCTCCTATACTTGCAAATGGATTTGTCTGATATTTTCAACAAGTTTCTCTACTTTCAATGCTTCTCTACAATGTCTTCCCTCACTCATCCTTGTTTTCCATATACAACATCCAACGGTGAAGGTGATAAATAACCAAATAAAGTTTCAAAAGGGGACTTATCAGCATAAGTGTGTAATGCTCTTTTATAAAAGAAATGAATATAGAACATATTTTCATCATGGGTCTTCATATGCTTCTAATTGTAACCCCTCAAAAGTTGTACCAACATCATGTTGACTACTTTGTTGGAACATGCAGTTCCATTGTAAACCTCACCTTGTTGATTAAGTGGGTTGACCAAGTAAAATGGTGGTTGACCATTTGAGTCAACAAATGACTAAAATGGTGGTTGACCATGTTCACTTAGGATCCTGAATTCGCAAATAGGTGCAACTGACTTCACCCAATCTTATTGGTTTGGTCCATTACCACAACCTATTTATAGACGATCATTTTGATCAGTCCATTAATAGATCATTATTGGGGATTCTATCGAACAATTTGTAGGTTAGGAAAATTCCAAACCAAACCACAATATGGCGACAACTAAGAGAGCACATGCCCATTGTCACCTTAGGCAGGTGTCCCTGTCACTTTAGAGGTGATGCAGTGACCTAAATGGAGGAATCTCGGTTACCCTAGGGGTAAATGAGATGGAAAGTGATAAGTATGAGTGGATGTCCCTAGAGGTCAATTATATATGGTCTAAAGATCTTGGGAAAGAGTCTTAGAAAGTTTCAATGGTTTCCAAATGAGTTGAGTGACCTGCCAAGTATGAAGTACATGCCCAAGACACAAGAAAACCAAGTATATAATGCAATATAATCAATTGAACAAGAAATTTAATCTTGTTTTCCCTAATAGCAGTTGTTAATAAAAATATATATCAGAAATGAAATGGAACAATAAGCTTCTATCTAAGTTCTAGAAATCAAGTGAAAGATACAGGAGATAGACTAGCTAAAAACTAGTGAAACTCAATATTTAAAGACCAAGATGATAGCATGAAAATGTAAGGTTGTTGTAACACTTTTTTCAAAAATATATATCAGCCTTATGGATGTAACAAAAAAATTATTACAGATAGAAAATCATCCACTAAAACTTCACCAAACTTTGCCAAAACGTGCGCTAGACCAAGTAGTATAAGTGTGCAAATTTTGGGCAATTTTCAATGGTTGATTTGAGAGTTATTAAAGCAATTAGTTCAGGGTTTTTGCAGCCCTAATAGATAAATATGTAGATTTCTAACAGAATAAACAACTACCCCTTAGGATGGGATTCCCTAGTAGCTGAGAGGTGCTCTAAGCATAAGGGACACAACCCAAGCTACAAAAAGTTAATACGATAAGAAATTATGTTTCCCAATGCAATATTTAGTTTTTCCAATGCAAGAATACTTTAGATTAGTTCCTTTAATATTGGGTGATGGAGTCTTTAAAGAACAATCTAAATCAAAAACAACCCTAGGGGTGTAAACCCTCTTACTCTCTAGGGTATGCCAGCCAAACTTAGGGTAGATCTAGGAGGGTATACACACTCGTATTCCTCCTAGCAACCCTTGCAAAAAGAAAGACTTTAAACCTTTAACAAAGAGATGAAGCAATGATGGAGGGTGTATCTAGCATCCTTCTCCCTAGATTTTCTACCAATGATAACCAAAGTAAGAAAGAAAATAATATCATATGCTGATTTTTCCTTACCTAATCCAATAAAATGAGAGAACAAACCTTAGTTACCATGCAACATTCATCCAAGATTGAAAGAGAGAAAGAATTTAGGGGGTGCACATCACTCCTCCTCATCCATTCACCAAGATACATTTACCATAAGACATTCCACAAGAGAGGAACTCTAAAATCACCAAGAGTAGAGAAAATTTTATCCTAACACTTCTCACAATGGGAGAGTTATGTTATGAAATGAGATCTCATGATCTCTATTTATAAAAAATGTATCCAAAATAGTTTGTCCACATAAAATTAGGGTAAACCACAAGACTAAGGGTCAACAACCCTAATATTACCCCTTTTACAAAATAACATTAAACAATTCACTTTAAAATTTACTTTTACACATAAAGAAACCTTAATTCAATGTGATGTCATCCCTTTTGGGGACATTTTGACACTAGGAGAAAGTCGTTGGTGTTGGAGGAGTGTAGTTATGCTTTCCAAATACACATGTCAAGCATCCAAGAACTTCCTTCATGGTCTAAGCATCATTCTCCTCAAAACTTCCATGTTCCAATGAGTGGTAAGCTCACCACCAAACCCTAGCCCCCCTAGGTGATGTCATGCCTCTAAAGGAGACATTTTTCCTCTCCTAGGAAAAACATTTGGCATGTGGGGACTAGGTTATGTCATCCAAGTCATCTTCTATGCCTCCAAAGTTTCATCTCTCTCATTTGGCATGAAGGCCCTTGACATCCACACGTGGGCTTCAAGCCCCATGGAAGCCCAAGCTAGGCTTATTCCTCCATAATTGTCGACCAACTAGGTCCTGCAAATAAAAATAAGCATGATCTACAAGGATCTCAAGTAAAAATATCATGATAAGTAAATCAAGTCAATAAATAAGCCACCTAAGCATGTGCATCAAAGATTACCCTGTCAAACAATTAAGTTCTCAAAGACATTATGTGACTTGCCAAGATTGGATATGGGAGGGTTGGCGAGGTGTCCTATTCGGTAGATATTTCCCTAGGTCATGGAGTGTTTCCAAGAGATCCATCTCTAATCCATATAAAGTGGATGAAGTGGTTAAGGTTCAAGACTCAATGGGCATGGGGTTCATGAAATACAAGGGGTTGTAGTGTCTCATTCATGGGTTCCTTTGTAGAGGGTGTGTGGAAACTTCGTTTGCAATGCAATTTTTCCAAGCCCATCATTTTTCCATTCTTTGTTTCTTTCATAATTTAAGGACAAGTTGAAGGTCATTGTTCTGGTGTGGTGTCCAGATAATGACAGTGTCATTCACAAACACCTAGTGGAAATGAGAAGGTTGGCTCGTGATGAGACCCCCTTTCTCTCATCCATGCAACTGAGAGCCATTACCCTGGCTTGGTGACCAGATGATGGTAATGTCATACCACCAAATATCCATGATCATGATATGCCGACTCGTGATGAGACCTCCTATCCTCTAACTAATCCTTTAAGCATTCTATAATCATTATTCTTGTGGGTCCCCCTTTTCTTACAAATAACTGTTTCATTGCTTTCTTGGGGGATCTCTACACGAAGCATCTAGATGGTTTATATATAATATTTTATCTTTTACACAAAAAAAATCCCTTTATTCCCATAGAATGAGGGGTAACCCCTTCTTGGTCAATACGCCCTAGAATCCCAAGAGATAAGGAAATGAGGTAAAATAGTGATGGAAAGTTGTAATTATGGTTGGGAATGGTACGATGGCTCTTTAATGGAGTTCCTAGTAGCAAACCCATTCCCAATAAATACCACTTACTAGGGCACAATGTCAACCACCAAGGTGAAGCAGGGAAAAAGGCATAATGTCCAAGCATGTGTCATGAAACCTAAAGCAGTCTAAGATACAACATACTCAAATACCTCAAATATTGAAATGACACTCACCATAATACCTGACTTGTACCTCATGGAGCAAGGCCTATTTCCTCTCGGAAGCCAACTGGTGTGGTGGATGCCATATGAAAATATCCAACCTTTGTGTTGGTGAGAAGGGTCTCCATCTATGCAAAAGTATATTTCTAGTCATGTAATCTCTCGACTCACCATATCTACAACCTAAGGGCCTAGAGACATAATATCCTTAGTTATCTCACAAAATGGGGATAACGTATGGTTCCTACTTTGGGAAATGTGCTAGTCATAGAGTGCATGAGAATCACAACATCTCTTGGTAGACACGTGCTTTCCAAAACTCAGAAAAAGGGATCAAAGCATCTAGGGTGGTTTCATCACCCTTTATCCATATATATAAAATCCAAAATGAAAAATAATATGGAAAAGAAAATTTTTGACAATTTTTATTTTAAATTTCTAAACTAAGCATCAAAACTATATGCAAGTAGGCCAAAATGAAATATAAAATTCTTATAAAACTAATATGAGTAGTCAAGATGAAAAATGCAAGGAAAGGAAGATGATCTACCTACTTACCTGGAGCATAGGACCTGAAGAAGTCATGTGCTACCTTTGAAATAATGTTTGAGGAGAGATCCATTTATTGGTATTGGAGTCCTCCTCCCTTCTGTCATGGATAAGTAGAAAGAGTATGTCCCATACACTTCCTCTATTTTGTAGGGGCCTAGCCAAAGATTATCGAACTTTTGATGCATTCCATGTTTTTCTCTTCTTTTGTTCCACAGTGAGACTTGATCACCTTCCTTGAAATATCTTTGTCTTTCCTTCTGATCAAAACCTCCTTTCACTTTATCTTTATCCTTTGCCATTTGATCGAAGGCCATTCTTCTACTTTCATCCAATTCCATGAGTAGACCGATTCTCCCCTGCAATGTTTATTTATCTGTACTAAATTGTTTGGCTATTTGTAATGCTTGAATTTGGAGATTTATAGGAAAGTGAGCATCTAACCCATACACCAACTCAAAAGGAGTCCTTCCGATCGAGGTATTGGTAGTCGTGCGGTCATCCCACAGGGCATACTTAATTTTGTTGTCCCAACTCTTCTTGTTTTTCCCAACAATCATTTTCAAAATGTTCATAATGTTTTTGTTGTTGGATTTTTCCAACCCATTCCTTTGAGGATAATAATTTGAAGAATGTGATAAAACAATCCCATACTTGAAGAAAAACTCATTGAGAACCATTGAGCTAAATGATTTGGCGTTATTGGTGGTCATCTTAGCAGGGACACCAAATCTAGTAATAATATTTTCCTCAAGGAATTTCATCACGACTTATTTCAATGATTTCTTTGTTGGGATAACTTCCACCCATCTAGTGAAATAATCAGTGGCAGTCAAAATCCATCGGTATCCATCACTATATTTTTCTAATGAAATCTAATCCCCATTGTTGAAAAGGTGCTTCCACAATGACTGGCTTAAGGGGAAGGGAAGGAATGTGTTTCTTTCCGGTAAAAAGTTGACACAGTTGACCAAATATAACATATTGATGTGTGTCAGAGAAAACAGTAGAAAAATAATATTTCTCCATTAAAATCTTATGAGCAGTGGTGCGTGCTGAAAAATTTCCTCCACAATGTCCTACACGAAGGTCGGTCATTAACCTATCAGCTTCTTCTTTATCAACACATTTGAGGATTACCCCATCTAGTTTCCTCCACCCGAGACCATTCTCTGTCAGGAAATACTTCATAGCTTTGAGTCTTAGGGCTCTTCTTTTATGTTCCACTAAATGATCAGGGCATGTGAGGTTTTTCAAGTAATAAATGATATATGAATACCGTTCATTGTTTTCAATCTCACTTATGACAATGTTAACTTTTTTCTTCTCTCCTACCACAATTTCCTCTTAATTGATTTCTTTCATCATTTTTTCCAGCCCTTTCCCTTTAATTATCTTCGTTGATCTCCAAATCATATTCCTATATTTGTGACACCCGCTTTCCTCTTGATCCAAGGAAATCTTTTTGTGACAAAATTTCCTTCAAAGCAGGGTAGGGGACAAAGGATTTGGTCTTTTGGTATCCCACATAAGTTCAAAATTGTTTGAGAGAGTTGACTAGAGCGTAAGCTTGTTTTTCCGTAAAGGTGTAATTCAATTATGATCCTCTAATATTTTTTCTCATGAAAGCGATCGGTTGTTCATCCCCTTCATCATTTTTTTTTAACAATACCCTTGCAATGGTGTCGTTTGAAGAAAAAAAAAATGATGAAGTCTTTGGAAAAATTTGGGCTAACTAGGACTGGTGCACCAATTATTTCCTCTTTGATACATTGAAAGGAAAACTTACCTTAATTTTCCCATTCAAAATAGACGTCCTTTTTTAGTAACATGTTAAGGGGTTTAACAATTTCGACAAAGTTTGGAACGAATCTCCTCATAAATTTAATTTGACCAAAGAAATATTGCAAGGATTTCTTGTCCTTAGGGAGAGGTATTTTCTTGATGGATTCAACCCTGGAAGGGTCTATCGTGATTCCTTCTTTAGAAATGATATGGCCTAGTAACCTACTCTTGTCAACACCAAAAATTGATTTCTTAGGGTTGAGAGAAATGCCATACTCCCTACATATCTAGATAATAGTTCTTAAGTGTTGGATATGTTGTTCCCTCTTTTTATATATGGCGGTCAGATCATCCTAGTATATCTCTATAATTTTCCCAATTAGATCTCTAAAAGCATAATCCATGGCACGCTGAAAAGTATCCCCTGCATTGGTGAGTCCAAAAGGCATTCTTAAATACTTGTAGGTTCCCCAAGGGGTGGTAAAAGAAGTTTTTTGTTGATCATCCTTATTTACTAGGATGATTTGACCACCATATATAAAAAGAGGGAACACCATATATGTTGACGGGTGAAAATGACCATCCGTCAATTGGAAGAACGAGTCCGGTTCGGGGTTGTCTAAATAACCCAAGTCGTTTGGTGTGACTCTCTCCTACGGGTTTAATGGCTCCGTTGGCCAATCTAAAAGTCCTAAAAGAAACAAATAAAAGAAAAGAGTAAACTAACAAATAACTACTTAATGTATATATGTATATACGTATCTATATAACTATTTTAAATAATAATTATGCAACATATCTGTTTATCTAATTTATGTGCATGATGTACAAGTTGCGAGTTTTAATCTAAACTCACGAAAATCTATGAAAAGATGGATGCTTTAACAAAACCAGATAAAGAAAGAACATAAACTATTTTTTGTTTTTTCTTTATTTATGTAAGATTAAACAAAAAAATATACACTATGAAACAGAAGTATGTGGACGGTCAAAGAAAAACCATATATTAGAGTTTCGTAAACAAATAAACGATAGAAAGAAATGAACTAACCTATCAATGAGTTAATCGACGTGCATCCAACATCTGTATAATTATGGAAAGTCCAGCCAGTCTGTCCAAGAGATAAGTTTGCAATGAACCTTGAAACTGTTCGGAATAAATGCAACACAGTATATTGACTATTGAATTTTAACGTCAGAAAGAAGAGATGCAAATAATCGTGGTGATATTATGATTTACAAGCAATTACAGTGAGATAAATCTTATTGTAAGAACTTTGCATTTAAACGTTTCAACAAAAAATTAAAGATAAATCTCATAATTTTAGTTGAATATATGATCACCCTATATAATATCTGAAACATCACATATGGACAGTATTTATAAATGAATTATCTCAACTCATAATAAAGCATGAAGACAAAAGCTATCAAAACCTATTATCATGTCAAGATAAAGAGAACTTAAACTAATAAATCATACACAAAAAGCTAAGCTATAATATGCATTTCTGTTCCATTCAAGTCTGTGAATTAATTGTCCATACTTTAGCCCCAGGCCAAGATGATTTGATTACAAAATATATGAGTTTATAAAGGGTTCAAAAAAGCTAACTGTCTTATCTTATAAGATAAGATTAAATCTCTACAATCATCTACTGATTACAAAAATAGGGGAAATATAACCACCCCAAATCACACTAAATCTCTAAAAACGAAAAAGAGTTTGTTCCTGTTTACACAAAAATGAGCCATGGATATGGCTAATAAGCTCAAAAAAGCTCCAGATCATTTAGTCACCATAAACTCCCAAATATCCTGAAAGAAAAAGATGAAATAAAGAAATTCAGATATACATTTAACCAATATTTTCCAAATTTTGAATAAGAGTAGACTGGCTACAGAATCTGTTGATTATGTAGCTAGTCTTATTTTAGCAACAAAATATAATTTATTCTATGAAAAAGAATGTAACACTATTTTACGACAAAAACAAATCTTTACCTTTAACTGGAAAATCAAATCGATTCACATGATCTTAGAATTGATCACTGCTGTGACACTTTCGACATTTTGTAGTATGATGTTCCCTGTTGTTTTCGGACGTTTTCCTTGTCTCTGAACATTGGGCTTGAGCCTACGATTTTCCTGTGTTAGGGGTCGACCAGATCGGTAAGGGTTTTGATCTGTGATTGTAAAATGGGTATATCCCTGTAATACTTGTCAATCTAGAACAGACAAGTTTCACATTGTAAACCTGTGACGACCATTTGAGAATACCCGCAGTTGTGTGCCAGACTGTCTTCACTGTTGCCTTTAGATTTGTTATCAAACTTAATACCTGGAAACCCCTGATTGTGCTTCAAGCAAGGTGGGAGATTATCCACGAAATTGTAAGCCCGGTGGGGTTCTGCTTGGAAGGAAGGAGGGTCTTCTTCGACCAAGAATCTGTCGATCTCTGAGTCTGAGCTCTCATGGATCTCGATCCTTGAGCTCAGATGAGGGTTTGATTTATTTCTTAGTTTCCTCGAGATCAACCTACCTACCCTTTTGTTTTTAAAACCTAAATCGATATCACCTTTAGATGGCTTCCCCACAGGTCTGTTTGTATTCTTAACAGAGGTGTTAGGATGGCTTTGCTCAACATCTTTTGGGTTGGATATAGGCTTACTGAGGGTGGTTGTAAGACAAGCCTGTGTAGATGAAGGGACCGCTTTGGTAGGGACTATGGTTTCCTCTATCACGGGTTTGTCAACCTTTATAGAATTGGAGTCAACGAAACCGTTTCAGGCTAGGAAGGCATTCAAGTCATCATGTTGTAACTTCAATTGGTGTACTAATAGTATCTTTATTAAGCCATGGTGAAACAAGCTTGAATCCAATTGTTGTTTTTTATACCTCTTTGCCATTTTATACAAGATTCTCCACAGGTAATATGGCATATTTAATGGAAACCCGATGAAATTCATGAGCAAACGTAGGTGATAAAGAAAAACAAAACCAAAACGGCCTTCACACGTCACGAATTGTTTCAATACTGCTAGAAAGACATGCCCGATCAAAGGAAGACTTGTTGCTTGACCTAAAAACTCCTCTGTGAATTTGACCTGAATGTCTCCCACCTTGGCTTGGCCTCCATCAAACGAAAGGGCAAATTCCTGAGCAGTTCACAAATTGAATCCCTGTAATTTCTCAATAAAAACAAGCCAGCCTTGACCCTCGAGCTCTTCCCTTACATCATCACATAGGAGCAGGGTCTGAGAGCCATTGGGTTCAATCCTAACAACTGGGGCCATGGGGATTCGACAAGAAGTCAATAAAACACAGTGAGTATGGAGGGTTTCGAAGGAGAAGACCAGAGCCACATTTCAGACCCACAACTCATCAATAACCTAGGGCGTATGAACAGAAGTTCCTCAATACGAAATGATAGGCGTTTTGTGAAATTAATGTGAGGATTACATGCAAAACCTGAGACTAAGTTCAAAGTGACGGGTTTAATGTCGTCGAACTGCCACCTCTCACATGGTACAGGCCACGAGCAGGTGCATTAAAACTTTATCATTGCACAACAAGGTAGGTTTGGTTTCTAAAGTTTAGGATAGGGAAAAATTCTAAAAACCAAAATGTAGTGACAAGGGAACACATGACCAAGAGCCACAAAATAATATATCAAGGTTTAAACTAAAAGGAGCCTTGTTGATTCAAATAACAATCCATAAGCATGCTTCACATTTGAGGAATCAATAAAGAAGATAAGATTGATAGCAGGAAACAAATTTTTTATTAACAAAAGTTGTGGAGCCATCTACCTTTCATAAACTTTTAAATAAAGCGGTAATATAGTCATAAGTCTTAATGCTTTGTTTTCATGCTTTCAGTCATGAACGAAGCATGAAAACAAAAAACACTAGGAATAACCGAAAACTCACATTTGTAGTTTCAAAAATTGCTCATGAAGAACAAAAAATGTATGACCCCAGGTAGGCAGCTACATAGATTATTATTTGATGCTTTAAAAAGTTAGAAATATGTTGGGATTCCAACAATGGCGACTTGCTGGGAGAAGCAATTATCTCAGTATCACTGACGAGTTCAGGTTAGAAATATTTGAATGATTTCAAATCATAGAACAACTGAAAGACATTTGAGCATCTTTGACAATCATTACGTGGTCTAGCTTAAGATATCCTTTCATTAAAAAATGAAATATGGTGACAGACTTAACAAATGAAAGCCACAATGTTTAAGTTATTGGCTCCAATACTGTTGACAAGGCCACTGCTGCTAGCAGGCATCCATATCCTCGACAGGGATGTCAATTAACCCACTCTAACACCTTTACCCTATCCAAGAAATTTCAAATCAGAATGAAGGATGCTTATGACCAAAATCAAAATTTATACCTAAGAATTTTCTTTAACTTGACATCGCTTCGCTGCCAGCGGGCCTGTTCAGTACCTCAGTGAAGTTGTCTTGGAATCATGCATGCATTTACCCACTGCCAGCAGATTTTTTCAGTGTCCTGGCGGGTCTGCAAACACTTCCCACAACTCTCAAGAAATTATTGATATAATTTATAGATACCCAGAAGAGCGGGTTGATGCTGAAAATTTCAGTCTTTGGCACATTTTGTTATTTTCTGTCTGCTTTAATTTTTGCTTGCTAACCTTCATCATGGTCTGAAAATAGTTCACTAACGAAACTAATTTTTCGAGGACAGGAAGGCATCGTTGAGTTGCTTTCTTAAAAGCAGGGACAACATAAAGAGTTTTTAAAGATAGTCATGTCTACTCTCAAATGAAAATTGAAACCGAGAAATCAATTCTCAAACAAAATACCATCTTTCACTAGTCTACGTTTTTGGAAAAACACAGCAATTGATGCCTTGACATCCCTTGACAGTTGTTTCAAGATGAAGCATTATGTTCTCCCTTTCTGAACTAAACTATAATACAGACATGTTTGACTCAAAAAAGGCCAATAAAAAATAAAAATAAAAACAAACCGGAAAAGAAAACGGAAAGAAAAAGAAACCAAAACAAAAAAATATGTACAAAAGGTGTATCTGAGATTTGTCAGGTGAAATACCTTTTGAGACCTTGGCCATTCACCAGGAAGGTGTCTGGTTCTCCCTCTAAATTCTACAGGCAGAAAGAACTGGGACCTAGTTTTTCAACGATTAAAAATGGTCCCATCCACGGGTTTTGGAACTTAGTATGTTCCCCTTTCCCCTCATGAGGTTTATCCCACTTGAGGACAAGATCACCTACCTCAAAATTCCTATCCGAGGCAGAACTGGAATCAAACCAGCTTTTGACAACATGTTGATGCTAATCTAGTTTTTGTTTTGCTTGAGTCCTTACCTCTTCTAACTTCAATAGAGCATTAATACGATTTTCGAGAGGAGGACAGTCTTCTTCTTGAACTTTCTGTGATAGTTGTAGAGAAGGAAGCAGAATATGCAGAGGGAGAATTGCTTCCCTTCCATAAACAAGGAAAAAGGGGGAATTACCAACAACAATTTTCGGAGTTACCCTATCAGCCTAGATTTCATTGAATAGTGCATTATGCCAGTTTTTGTGGTTTTCCAAAACCGTCCTCTTGATGATCTTGATCAAGTTTTTATTTGTTGATTCTGCCAAACCATTTCCTTGTGGGTAATAGCTGGCATAATATTTTAGCTTTATCCCTTTTTCTAAAGAAAAGGCACTCATTTTGAGGGACGAAAAATAGGAAGCATTATCGAAAACCAGACATTCAGGAATACCGAATCGAGTAATGATATTTGAATTAAGGAAAGATATTACCTAACTGGTGTTTACCACTTTTAATCGTGCAGCCTCGGACCATCTGGTGAAATAATCTGTTGTTGTGATGATGTATTTATGCTGCTGTGAGGAGGTGGGGTTTATTGGGCCAATGATGTCAAGACCCCATTGCTAAAAAGGGAAATCCACCAAAACAGGTTGCAGCGGGAATGCTGTCTTTTGTACACGTCTAGAATCCTTTTGACAGATTGCGCATTTGCGGCATAATGTATGGGCATCTTTGAAAAGTGTGGGCCAATAATACCCTGTCCCTAATACTTTGTGGGTAGTAGTGTCTCCACCGAAATGCCCACCATCTTCTCCTGCATGCAACTCAGATAAGACTTTATCTGCTTCATCTCTTGCTAGACAATGCATAAGGATTCCATCAAAATTTTTGCAAAATAATATACCATTCATAAGCTGGAAAGGTGCGGACTTTAATCTCAACACTCTCCTCTTTTTTGGATCAAGGTGACGAGGAGCTGAACCGTGTGTTAGATAAAACTTAATGTCATCATACCAAGGATTTATAAGATTTTGTATACAGCAGATTTGACTTTGATTATGTTGATCTTCAATTAACATGTCAGTTTGACTTTGTTTCTCTTCAACTGAATCAGCAACTAATTTACATAGACCTTGGCCTCTAACAATTTGCGTCTTGGTGATCTCGAGGTCATACTCTTGTAAGGATGTCATCCAGTTTGCACATTTTTCACCCAGCTCTTTCTGTACTAATAAATTTATGACAACAGGGTAAGGAACAATGACTTTAGTTCTATATTTCAATAGATATAATCGAAAATGTTTTACTGCTTTAAAAATAGCGTAAGCCTGCTGATCTATAGCTAGATAATTAATCTCTTCTCCCTTAAAGGCTGAGCTCATAAAGGAAATGGGAACTTCATTTTTTTCGGCATTCTTTTGGGTTAGCATAGCGACATAAGATTGATCGGAGGCAAACGTGTAAAGAGTGAAATCTTGTGAAAAGTCAAGGCTCATTAGAGATGGAGCCTCTACTATGGATTTTTTGATTGAATCAAAAGCTTGACTTTCTTGAGATCCCCAATGGTATTGTACATCCTTTTTTATTAAGTTTTGTAAAGGCCTCACCATTTCCGAAAAACTCAGAATGAACCTTCTAACAAAATTTATCTGACCTAAGAAAATTTGCATAGATTTTTTGGAAGAGGGGGGAGGGAGTTTTGAAATGACTTGAGTCCTCTTGGGATCAATGATCATACCTTCATTGGATACTATGAATCCAAGTAGCTTGCCTTGTTCTTCTACAAAGACAGATTTTTTAGGATTCAGAGAGATGTCGTACTTACGACATCGTTGTAAAACAAATCTCAGATGGGCTAAGTGATCCCCCTTATTCTTGGAGAAAACCATGACATCATCAAGATAGACCACTATAGATTGATTGATTAGTGTAACATCCCGCTCTGGCGCACTTACCTAACTTATTCTTTGAGGACACTTGCTCGCAAGTGATCTGGATTTATATG
>JASDQU010681104.1:13583-33413 GCA_032191745.1 Picea mariana
TTTTACCTTTGAAATTTTATCAGTAAAAAATGAAACAGTGTGGCGGTGATACCCTTATAGCATTTCAACGGTTAAGATGGTGAAAATTAATTTATGGGCGATGGTAACTCTTCAAAATTCAATCGGTTGAGATAAGCCGTCTTTTGGGAAGTGAAATGATTAATATTTTGATAATTCATGTACTAGATCAAAGATATGGACTCCACATTCTTGACCATTACCTTGCTTTATTTCCTATACGCCTCGAGAACAATGACGATCTGGTCTTGTTGTCAATGATTGTAGTTCCAGAAGGGGAGGTCGTTTTTCATGGCCTTGTTAACCATCATGATGGAAGAAGGCATTTCCGAAAGCTCCACCAAGTGCATGATGTATAGGCACAGGGAATACTTTCAAATACCTCTATAGGCCTCTATCAGGTTTATCATTTCCATTATGTTCCTTGTACCGTGTAGACAGGTCAGGATTCTGAGCTCGTCCTCTGGTTTGTATATTTTTGTGCTTGTAGGGAACCACCTTCCTTGTTGGTTTGTATATTTTTGTTACTAATGGGGTGGTGATGAATGTCGTGAACAATTCCATTAGCATCAATATTGCAAAAACTTTGTCATTCAAAACCTGGAAAAACAAAAGTAACCTCCCAATCAAGTTAAAGAGGATAACCAATTCATTTCATTAAAGATGAATTTCATATTTTTATGCAATTTGGGTTTTACCTTCATATCCTTTCCAATATTGAGGACAATCAACCCCACCAATTTTTTGGTATTCATAAATAATCCTAGGGTCATAGCTTCCCAACAAGGAACTTTGTGGACAATCACAACAAAAAATGTACCCAGAATCTTGCGCAATCATGATAACCAAAAAGAGAAGACCCCAAGTTGTGCTTCCATGGATTGTTGCCACATTAGTATTCAAACCACTGGAGGCAAAATATAGTGGAAGAAACAAGCCCGATACGAAGTCTTCAATATTTTCAGTAAGAAACCATGTGAATGGGCCATCTATGGGAATTGTTAAACCAAACACAAAATCTTCGAAGATTGAGTGAATTTCAATTACATCTGTTGCGAATCCAGCTGCTAAGACTCCCTCCAGAGTAATGAAAATGAATGTTTTGTTTACCGGTTTTTTGTCAAGTGAATAGTGGGAAATCCAAGTAATTACGGGCTTCACCACCACCATCATGAAAACTACAAATGCTAATCCAAAAAGAAGAATATATATTGATATTACAGGGATCTTGTTTTCCCCTGAAAGAGCGACGAAAAGGAATAGAAGAACCCAAGAAACCACATTGTTGATAGCAGCCGCAGCCATGGAAATATGCCCCACATCGGTGGTGAGAATCATGAGCTCTACAAGTATCCTAGAAAGCACGGGGAATGCAGTGATAGACATCGATACGCCCATAAAAGCAAGGAACTTCTCATAGCCCACACCTTTAGAAATCAATGCCCTAAGAACATAAGAAACCACAATCTCGGTCGTAAATGGTAAGATAATTCCAATTGTTGCAATTGTTAAGGCCTTGCTTCAAGTTCTTTTAATTGTTTGGAAATCCAATTCCATCCCAACAAAAAATAGAAAGAATAGATGATCAATATTTGCAGCAATTTCAAGTACGACAGTGTTGGAAATAGTAATTACAAGTCGGTGAGATCTTCACGTCTCCGTTGATTTGTCTGTCAGTCATTTTGTAAGTATTTTTTTATTCCACCGAACTATCAGATAGTCAGTTTGTATGTTAGTCTGCAAATGTAAAATTTCACGTTTACTCAATCTCAGTCTAAGTTGGTCGACCAACAATGAAGTTATAAATGTAGATGATGTTTATCTTTCTCGAGCCCAATTAAGTAATTAAAGAGTTAGTGTTACTTCTACATGAAGTCTTAGTCGTAGTCCATATAAGGTCTAGTTTTTAGTTAGTCTGAACAGAAGCAGAGAGGTAGAGAGGAAAACAACAACAACTAAGGAGTTGAAGAAACTCTTAGCACAAGCTCTGAGTCTGTAAAGTCAACAAAAGTGATTTGAGCCAAAACTCATATTTGTCATTGTATTTTGTATTTGTGCACTGTGTCGAAGTTATCAATATCATGTATTTTTTGTGTTGACAAAGTTTTTTCATATTTATGAGTTTATGTGCTAAGCATAGCACTATGTTATTCTGCATTCATAAATCGGTTCATTAAGTGTGTTTATTCACAATGCGCAAAAAATTGTGTAGTATGTGCACTGCATAGTTCATTTTGAGAACTCTATCGCAAAGCTTGTTTGGTGCATAGTATTTGAAACTGCGTTGTGAAGAGTGGATTGCATGTAGAATCATTTGCATTTCCGAGATATGGTATCAGAGAAATCTCTATCATAACAAGATTATCAAAGAAGTAACTATGTTGAAAGGAAATATGGCTTCTACCTCAAATCCGCAACCTCCCACTTTTACAGGAAAAAATTATGAGATTTGGTCCTTGACCATGAAGGCACTATTCCGAGGTCAATATGTATGGGAGATAGTTGAAAATGGTTATGTGGAACTAGTAGATCAGGCAGCATACAATTCCCTCACACAAGCTGAGAAGGATGTCTTGAAAGATCAAAGAAAGAAGGATGGAAAGGTGATGTTTTACATACATCAACCCATGAATGACAACATACTCCCAAGAGTTTCATCAACAAATCAAGCCAAGGAAGAATGGGACATATTACAAACCTCTTATCAAGGAATGGACAAAGTAAAGACTGCAAAACTACAAATTCTTAGAAGATATTTTGAAACTATGTCAATGAAATATTCAAACATAGTAGATTCCTTTTATACCCATGTCATTGGACTGGTAAATCAGATTAAGTCTCATGGTGAAACCATATAAGACATAAAATTTGTTGAGAAGGTACTTAGTATTCTTCCTCCTAAGTTCGATACCCTTGTTGTGACTCTAGAGGAGAGCAAAGACTTGAGTCAGTTCAGTCTAGATGAACTACAAGCTTCCCTCATCAATCATGAACACATAATGATTAGGTTAATTATGTCATTAGAAAATGAATTTTCCACATAGTCATCTATAAGTCATGGAAGAGGAAAGGGGAGAGCTAACTCTAGAAGCAAAGGAGGAAGTTATGTCAGAGGTGGATGTGTTAGAAAAACAGGACCGTGGAGCAATAAAATAAAACAAATGTGGAAACAAAACACAAAAGATACACAATACAATAGAGACACAAATTTACGTGGTTCACCCAATATGGGCTATGTCCACCAAAGAAATTTCCAGGTCCTTCCTTTATTATTATCCAGCATATGAAGGGATACAACCTACAACAAACCCGCTGTAACTTCCTCTTCTTTCTTTCACAGTCTCCTATCTCAAAATACAATATTCGCCATCTACCATAGCCGCAATACATTTCCCTCATAAAAGACGGTTGTCTTCTAGGGAAAAAAACCCTAACATAATATCTATCGTTAGATCTGCGACCTTATAATGAACGGTCCAAATTTAGATGAAATTACAATATACACTTACAAGGCAATTTTTCCTCTGGAGGCCCGCTTTCCCCCAGACCCCCCAGCCGGGGGGATAGCCCCCCCAGACCCCGCAGAGGGGGTACCCCCCCTCTACACTCCCCCACGTGGAAGAGTGCACATACTTCTAGGATGTAAATACTTCATGGGGTATAAACACGGCTGAAAGTAAAAGACCTTTGAATCAGGAAGATAATCAAGCTCCACAACCAACAGGATGTAGTAAAAGTCTTGGAAATACTGGTGGAAGAGGTCAAAACCCAAGTACCAATCATCCAAGCAGTCAGAGAACTGACAAATCAAACATTCAGTTCCATTACTGTAAGAAGTATGGGCATTATTCATATGAGTGCAGAAAGAGACAGTATAATTAGAACAAACAAGGTCAGCATCAGTCAAACAACGCAAATAACTAAACTCACCCTATGTTTATGGCGCACATTGAAGTAATGCTTATATTGTCACCAGTTGAATGCAATATTGCTCAAGAAAGCCCATGTGGCATATGGTATTTAGATTCAGGATGCAGTAACCACATGAAAAGAAACATAGAATTGTTTTCTAGTTTGGATGAGTCAATCCAAACCAAGGTTACACTTGGAACAAATATGCAAGTGATTGTCTTAGACAAAGAAAATATAAAAATTTTAATAAAGAAAGGAGAACAAAATTTAATGTCTGATGTATATTATGTTTCTGGTCTGAAACATAATCTGATGAGCATAGGATAGCTATTAAAGAAAGGATATAGAATCTACATGGAAGATAATCACTGTGTAATTATTCATAAATTCCCAAGCAAATAGCTTATTTCAAGAATCCAGATGACAAGTAACATAATGTTCCCATTGACTTTGAAGCCAACCAAGAATAAGAATACAACGCTAGTTGTTGGTAAAGGAAAAAGTGCACATTTAGACACTGCATTTACAACAGAAAGTGCATGCAGTCCCAATGAATAAAATAGTGCACACGTTACTAAGAAAGGAGAAAATGGTGTAGAGATGAAGGAAACATTCCAATCTGAAGAACAGGATGATTCCTGGTTATGGCATTTCAAATTTGGACATTTGAACTTTGGAGGTCTAAAGTTTCTACACACAAAGGATATGGTAAAAGGTTTACCATTGGTTGAAAAACCAGAAAGGATATGTGAAGGCTACGAATTTGGCAAGCAACACAGAGAATCATTTCCAGTTGGAAAGTCTTACAGAGAAAAAAAACCACTAGAAATAGTACACCCAGACATTTTTGGACTAATGAAAACTCCATATATAGGAGGAAGTACTTATTTTCTAACATTTATTGATGATTTCTCAAGAAAAACATGGATTTATTTTCTAAAGGATAAATCTGACACATTGGGTTGTTTTCAGAAGTTTAAGTCACTTGTAAAGTTCAAGATAATTTCAGTTTATTTTCTAAAGAAAACTCCCATAGCTTGGTACAATCGGATAGATTCCTATCTAACACAGACTGGATTTCAAAGAAGTGAAAATGAGCCAACTATGTACATCAAATCAAATCAGAAAGATAATATGTTAATTGTTTTCTTATACATAGATGATTTGATTTTTACAAGTAATTTTGGCATAGAAGAATTCAAGTCAGTCATGAAGGATGAATTTGAAATGACTGATTTAGGGCTTATGAGATATTTTCTGGGAATAGAAGTTCACCAGTCCAAAACTGGTATATTTATCTCACAATCTAAGTATGTGCATGAAATATTGACAAGATTCAATATGATAAATTCAAAAGCATCCCCAACACCTGTCATAACATGATTGAATATAAGCAAGGAAGATAAAGGGTCCAATGTGGATCCCACACTGTTTAAAAGACTGGTAGGCAGTCTTATGTATCTCATAGCGACAAGACCTGATATTATGTATGGAATGATCCTAATCTCAAGGTTCATGGAAACTCCAAAAGAATCAAATTGGAAGTTAGGAAATAGAATCCTGAGATATGTGAATGGAACAAAATATTTTGGCATTAAGTAGTCCACCTCAGAAGATTTCAGACTTTTTGGATACACTGACAACGATTATGGAGGTAGCATAGATGACAGGAAAAGTACCTTTGGGTACACATTTGATCAAGATTTTATGAGAAGAATGAAATGAATAAAAATTATTATTAAAAGATGGTTAACACAGAATAACATAGATACATAAAAATTGGTTTCTATTCAATAAGGAAATAAGTTGAAATTGTAAAATGCAACGGAAAACAAGCTTACTAGAATGGCGGCGGCTTATCTCTGAGAAGAAATGTGACAGTTGCACTCATTCACAAGAAGATGATTACAATGAGGCTCTAAAGGCCTTTTTACAATAAGAATGAAATACAAAACCCTAGACATCCAAAAACCTAACCCTAGGAGATGAAGTTCCAAAAATCATGTGGGCCCTGTTGGGGTAAGCTAGTACAACAACTTGTCGGGGTCGTATCTTTTGCATACAATATTTGTTTTAGGCGCATGATAGCCCGTTGAAATGGTCTATTTGAGGAATACACATGTTGTTATCACACTCTGACTCCATCTATATTATAATTGTGGTGATCCCTAAAAGCGTTGTTTTAGGGCCTCAAAATGGCCCCGAAAGTTGGGGACCCGAAAACTAGGAAAAAACTATCAAACTGGAAAAGTGCTAAAATGAACTAGTTGGAATAAGTGGGAGGCCACCAAAATACATGTGGATAAATAATCCCCCCCTTAGGAAGAAATGGCATTTATTGCATTTATTTTCCCCATCAGATGAGGAAATTTCTGTTGAATTTGGCTCCGGTTGAGCCACTTGCCTTGGTGCAGGAGTTGCCCTGCTTTGACAACTCGATAAAGTTGGATCCTTTGTTGTAAAGTTCCATTGACCTATGTGTCAACAATATGATCACAGGATTCTTGTTGCATGCAGTCGGGGTTGAGCTCTATTGGTGTTAATTGTTCTTCTACCTTTGATGTGTCCAATAATGGTGGGAAATATGGCCAAAGGAGATCCACATTGAACACTGGGTGCAGGCCAAGGAAAGGAGGAATGTTGAGCTCAAAAGCATTGTCACCCACAACCATGGTTATGGTGTAAGGTCCATAAAAAAATGGGAAAATCTTTCGATGGGGCTCTGTAAGGCATTATTTATGCAAGTGCAACCAAACTTTGTCACCCACATAAAACTTATGTAGCACTCGGTGTTGATCATGGCGTTGCTTGTACTTGGCATTGGACTTTTGTAGAATATCCTGAACCTGTTGGAGGATGTGTTGGATCCACTCAATGAACCAGGTGGCTTTGTCATCTTCAGTTGGAGCAAGAGATGATTCGGTCGAGGCGACTGCGAGGGGTATTGCAACATCCATGGGACCCAATGGTTGGAATCCCAACCCCACCTGAAATGGGTTGTGGTTGGTTGAGCTATGTAGGGCTCGATTGTAGCTATGTTGAACATAGGGAAGACTCTCATCCCATTTGTGGGGTTGCTTGGAATTGTACATGTGCAAGATATGCACAATCATCTGATTGACGAACTCAGTTTGGAAATCTTTCTAGGGGTGGAAAGCAGTGGATTTGGTGAGCTTGGTGTCCATTAGTGATCGGAGGCTCGACCAAAATCTGCTGAGGAATCAACTTTTCCAATATGAGAAAATGGTTTGTGGGATTCCAAACTTTACCCAAACTCATTCAAAGAAGATTTTGGAAGTGTCCTCTGTTGTGATGCTCTTCTTACAGGCGGCCAGAATTTCCATCTTGGAAAATTGATCAACAACCACAAAAACACAATCATTTCCCATCTTGGTGGAAGGAAGGCCTAACATGTAGTCCATTGAGATGGATTCCCATGGCCTGTCAGAATTAGGCAGAGGTGTGTGCATGCCCTATTCTTAGTGGTTGGTTTTTCAATAACATAGGAAGTGTAAGACCTGATATACTTGCCCACATCCTATCGATGTTTCGGCCAACAGAAATGTTTCTGCAATACTTCTACTATCTTTTCGATGCCAAAGTGTCCTGCCACCTGAATGTAGTGGGATTCCCAAATCAACTTCGTTCACTCGCTTGATGGAACGAAGAGATGGCCAAGATGACACAACAACCCGTCCCGAAGATGGAAATTAGCGACAACTGAGTTTGCGCCCAACATTTGGTAGGTGGTGGCGAAATCAAGGTCTATCTCATAGAGGTGGGGCCACCCATAGGTCTCGTGGTCGCAAGAGTATAGCACCATGGTGAGTGTCACGATTGGAGGTTGGTTGAGGAAATTAGAGACTCAGTTGGTACTTCCTTTTTTATACTTGATGTTGAGGTGGAACTTCTACAATTATGTGGACCACTTCTAATGGTGGTCATTCTGTAATTTTCCTTGCATATGCATGAAATGAAGTGGCTTATGATCACTATGGATGACTGTCTCCTTCCAAAGAATTTAATTTCTCCACTGGAGATAGGATTGCACAATGGAGTACGTTTATTTGTCATCAGTATGGTACTTATGGACAACATATGATAGTGTCTCACTATGATAGGCCACAGGGTGGCCATGCTAAGTGAGAACAACGCCCACAACATAGTCTGAAACATTTGTCTCGATCTCAAAGGGTTGTTGTAGGTCCAGTAATGAAAGTATAGAGGTTGAGAACAAGTGATGCTTCGAATCATCGAATGCTTGTTGTTGGGACAGGCCCCACACAAATTTTTCCTTACCACCACCCTAGTGACTTGGCTGAGGGCCCATGCAATATGGGAGAATCCCAAAACGAACCTGCGATAGAAATTGGCAAGCCCCAAGAAGCTTCGAAGCTCAGTGAGTGTGGTTGGGGCTGGACAATCATGGATGACCTAGATCTTGGCTAGATCCCCTTGTACACCATGTTGATCAATGATGTAGCCTAGGTAATGGACCTTGTCCATGCTAAAGGAGCATTTTTCCAAGTTGGCATATAGCTTATGTTTTCGTAGGGTGTGTAGAACATGTTGAATATGCTGCAAGTGTTCTACCCAAGTCCTTTTGTAGATCAGGATGTCATCCAGATACACTACTCCAAAATTATCGATGAATGGTCACAAGATATCATCCATCATCCTCATGAAAGTTGTTGGAGCATTTGTCAAACCAAAGGGCATGAACAACCACTTAGAAATACCTTCTTTTAACTTGAAGGCGATCTTCCATACATCGTTCTATTCTATTAGGACCTGGTGGTATCCAAACTTCAGATCAATCTTACTAAAGTACTTGGTCCCCATGAGTTGATCAAGGAGGTCGTTGATTCGAGGAATTGGGTACCGGTTCTTGACTATGATTTTATTCAGGGCCTGGTAATCAATGCAAAGTCGCTAGGTCATGTCTTTCTTTTGCACCAACACGATTGGGATCCCACAAGGGGATGAGTTGGGATGGATGTGCCCCTTGTGGAGAAGTTCTTGGATATCTCACTTGATCTCCTCATTCTTTAAGAGAGAGTGGTGATAGACTGGCCCATTGGGCAGTAGTGCATCGGGGGTCAGATCGATGGGATGCTTGACCTGAAAGTGCAAAGGTACCTTGGTAGGTGAGGAGAAGATATCTGAGTATTCTTCCACAACCTTATCCAATTGCTTCTGGTGTGTGGAGAGGTCGGTTGTGGAGGCCCTAGATGTGGTTGCGATCTTTCGCTCACTCTGAGAGCGAATCATGAAGAAGAAAAAATTACTGGTCTGAGAGATGACCTTCCTACTTTGCTTGGTAGAGATCAAATAAATAGTACTAGGCGAGACTACCTCAGGTATCCTGTATAATTTCTTGTCCAAAGTAATAATAAAACGGTGAGGCCTAGACTCATATATAAAATGACATTTCCATAAATATGGTTGTCCAAAAAGAACATTACAAACTTAGAGAGGAGAAATGTCACATAATACCTTATCTTTGAAGGGCTTGAAGTCATACGACGGGCAACACTGTTGTTTGACATAGAGATCGCTTCCTTGGTGGAGCCGCCCAATCATGTAGGGTTGCGGGTGCGACATTGTCAGCAGGGCTAGCCGCTTGATGACCTCTGCGGAGATGAGGTTTTTCTGGCTACCATTGTCAATGATGAAGTGCAACGAGGTACCATTCATCCACATTTGTGAATGAAAAAGGTGCTCTCCTTTCTCTGGCTCGTCCGGTTCACCGCGCTGGAGCTTGGTGGTAGAAACGGTAGCACTAGGTTCCACGTCGATGATCCGTCTCCCCCTTTCTGGTTCTGACTTAGAGTCAAAGGTTGCATATGATTCAGAGGCTTTCACCTCATCCACTAGTGACTTCTTTGAGTGACAATCAGTAGTGTTATGCCAGGGTATCTTATGGAAGTCGCACCACTTCCTAGTGTCTTTATTTATCTTTCTGGTGTCCTTCTTTGCTTACGGCTTGGACTGGTTTTCTTGAGCTTATCTATATTTTTTTTCCTTTGTTCTATGGGTTTGGGCTGCCCTTTGCTAGCTTTTGTTGTGAGGGGTTCCCAGGTCTAAATTATTGCGTCTTTTGTTTAAGCTTCTGCTCGATTTTGACAACATATTGGTAGGTCACGCCTATAGACGAGATGTCCAGAAACTCCATTTCGGCTTGGATGTATCTATGAAGACCACCGCGATACTTGAGCACCATCTGTCGCTCAGAATATTTGATACCCAGCTTGGTACGAAAGGTATGGAAGATATTTGTGAACTCAAGCACTGCTTCGTCTCTTTCCTGCCACAGTGTGATCCATTTGTATACAAGTCGTCATAGCTTCCGACAATGTAGTATTGTTCCTTAATAGCATCCCTGAAGGACTCCCAGGTGACCATGACTGTAAATAATGAGGGTTCCTCTATTTCCTTTTGCTCACTGAAATTTTCCCACCAATCTTTGACATGGGGAACGACTTTGAGGAGCCCAAAAGTATTATTTTCTCAATTCGAAAAGTTATGGACAGAGAAATAGCCTTCTAGTAGATTCAACCATTCGTCTACAACATATGTGTCTATCTAACCTTCAAATATAGGAATATCGAAATTGATTTGTACCTTGAAAGGGTCGACGTCTCCACTTGAGGAAGATGTGTCATTTGTTGGTAGTCGTCGAAGGATTTGCGCAAAACTATCCATCATCTCATTGTTGGAGAAATTTTTATTTTCGACAAACTAGTTCAGTGGGAGTTAACTAACTAGTTCTATTTTAGACTTTCTAATCTTCGACCATCACTATTATGCATGCATTCCTAATTATAGAATGTCATTGCCTATATGAGCGAAGATCACTCACTCATTGATAAGATCATAATATGCATTGAGTCTCATTCTTCATTGTGTATCTCTCTTCCTTTTCTTGATAAGATTTATTTGTGTATGCTTTAGCTAGGTCTCTTCTGCAGGTTTCCATGAAACACTGACATGGTATCAGAGCTATGCTGCTTGGAGCAAGCCAAACAAGCCAAAGAATAAGGAAAATCGGAGTTTCTGCGAGCTAAATCCATGGTCATACCTTTCAACAATGGTTTCTCCAAAATATTAACTTTTTGAGGAAATCGCTCACGTGGGAAGTCAATCGACCCATTATACAAGTGGGTTTTCAACTGTTTGGTGATATTCCTCACCCTTTGCTCAGAAAGTAAGTCGGAAGATAGCCACCTAAAACTGATACGAATCAGTGGTCGTGCCTTTCTACAGTGATTGCACCCAAAATATTAAGTTTTTGAAGAAATGGCTCGCGTGGGAAGTAAATTGACCCATTATACAAGTGATTTTTCAATTGTTTGGCGAGATTACTCACCATTTTCTCAAAAATTAAGCTAGAAGATAGCCTTTTGAAACTGATACGAATTTGTGGTCGTACCTTTCTACAATGATTGTTCCCAAAATATTAAGTTTTTGAGGAAACGACTCGCGTGAGAAGTAAATAGACCCATTCTATAAGTGGGTTTTCAATCGTTTGGTGATATTCCTCACAGTTTGCTCAAAAAGTAAGTCAGAAGATCGTCTCCTAAAACTGATACAAATTTTCACTTAAAGTGCCCTTTCTGCCATGACTTCTTAATTTTTCACTTGCAAATTGAGAGTAAATTTTTAGGGGTTCTTAGAAATAGTGGGAGAGATGGATAGGACAACTATTATACATTAAAACTTGGTGGATATCCTCACACCATACAATTATTTTGATTGGAAGCCTAAGGCAGAATTCCAACTCAGAAGAAAATGACTGTATAATTTGACAATGGCGACAAAAACAGAACCTACATCATCAATTGAGAAAATGAGATGGGAGAACCGTAAGGATGAGGCCACAAGACTACTTTTTAAGTTAATCTCCATTGGTATATGGTTTCATGTTGCCGCATGCAAGACTCCAAACTAGATCTGGACCACCTTGGAAGGACTCTTTGGAAAGCAGGATGAGATGCAAAGTCATATGCTTGAGGTATAGTTGAATACCTTAGACTCTAAAAGTTTTGATAATATACAGGATTTCTTTACTAAATTTAAATCTTTGATATTGAGCTTGGGTGAATGTGGTATTGAAAATTCTACATAATATAAGCAACTTATTCTAACAATTTTGGCCAAGCTAGGACCAGAATATGTTGTATATGTCTCCAATTTCCATTCTGGTAGTTGTCTTTTTGGAACAAATTGGAAAATTCCTATGATGGCTCAATTCATTGAGTCTCTCACACAAGAGAAGACAAAACTCATATAGATGGGCCTCATGAAAGATCCCAAATCGCATGCACTCACCATCCATGATGGAAAAGGGTCATCCAAACAGAACAGGAAGGAGGGATATTCCAAACCCTTTAATGATTATTCAGGTTCCAAATACTCTTTAGATTCCAAGAAGAAGAAGAAGGGAAAGTAGTGCACTTACTCCAATAAGCCGAATCATGAAGAATCCACATGCATGAAGAAATAGATCAATATTATGGCACATGCACTTCAACAGAACAACCTTGGAAACTTCATTCCAGAGGGAGTCAAGAAGCATAAGGAAGAAGATCATGCTCCTAAGAAAGGTAATCATCATGCTATGATTGCAATTAATTCCTCATTTGATTCATGGATTATAGATTCTGGTGCATCCCATCATATGAAGTTTTCTCTTTCTTGAGTCCATGCTCAAGACCCCCTATTCTCATGGGGGATGATACTCTAGTAGAAGTAGCAGGAGAAGGGAAAGTGGAACTCCACAATGGCAATTTTGAGAATGTTCTACATATTCCAAAGCTTTCTATGAGTCTGCTCTCAGTTTATCAGATCACTCAGAAAGGTAAAAAGGTTGAATTTACATCAGATTCAGTTTCAGTAATTGACATGCATAACAATTCCATTATTGCAATTGGTGAGGTGGATCACAAGTCAAGGTTGTATAAATTCACTAAGTTTTCTGACGATGACTCGGCTTTTCTACTTACACATAAGGATATTACTTTGCATGCACCTCCATTGCAACATGCATATACTCTTGTGCTTCCATCAGTTTCAGACATCAGAGATGATTCCATACACTCAGATTATGTACATGGAAATAAGAAGGTAGTAGAGCCAGATAAGAAGTCAACGCTAAAGCTTCAGCAGATGCCCAAGAAGGCACATTTGACACTTCAGGCAACATGAAACCTTGCAGGGAATCCATTAGATTTGAGGAGGACTCGATCTCAGCATGAGGATCCTTCTCATGTATTTTTAGCTTCGGAACCTGTGATGCCCATGCATTTCTATATGGTTCAATCTACTAATCCACAGAAATAAAATAGGGTTGTGGGAAATCCATTATGGAAAGAAATGATGCAAAAGGAGTATGATTCACTCCTACAAACCCAGACTTGGAATGTGGTTCCATTTCCACCAGAAAGGAATATTTTCAGGTGCAGATGGGTCCACAGGATCAAGAGGTACAAGGCCCGACAGGTTGCCAAAGGACCTCATCAGACCCATAAATATTTCTACATCTTCACTAAGACTTTAAGTGAGCAGAATTTCATACTTTGCGGGATCGTCTTGCAGTGAAGAACACAGTTGCCTAGCAGCTGTTATTTTCTTCTTTTGATACATCATCTTTTGAGGGGGGGTTTTGTTCCCATGTGGTTTTCCCTCTTTCCTTGTTTTTATTCAATGTTCATTAATTGCATTATACATGAGTACCTAAAATGGCCTAGTAACCAGGACTCATTTTTTACTCCATAGTGATGTTCAGGGGGGTGTTGGAGAAATTTCTATTTTCGACACACTAGTTCAGTGGGAGTAACACTAGTTTAGTGGGAGTTAACTGACTAGTTATATTTTAGACTTTCTAATCTTAGACCATCACTATTATGCATACATTCCTAATTATAGGATTTCATTGCCTATATGAGTGAAGATCACTCACTCATTGATAAGATCATAATATGCAATGATTCTCATTCTTCATTGTGTATCTCTCTTCCTTTTATTGATAAGCTTTGTTTGTGTATGCTTTAGCTAGGTCTCCTGTGTAGGTTTCCATGAAACAATAACACTCGTTCCTCTGTTGCGTGAGGGATTCCTCGAGAAACATTTTGAAAGGATCTCTTGTCCCGTCGTCTTTCTTTTCTCCCACCATGATAGATCACTTGGGCATGCGAGATATTTTTTCCTCAAGAGAAACAAGATCGAGACCCAATTCTTTGTACCCTGACCTCATTGGGGACATGCATTAAGAATGGCAAGGAGCAGACCACTTTGATACCACTGATCTAGATTTTATGAGCAGAACGAAATGAATATAGATTATTATTAAAATATGCTTAACACAGAGTAACAGAGATACAGAAAAACTGGTTTCTATTCAATAAGGAAATAAGTTGAAACTATAAAATGCAGCGGAAAACAAGCTTGTTGGAATGGTGGTAGCTTATCTCTGAGAAGATATGTGACTATTATGCATATTCGCAAGAATATGATTACAATGAGGATCTGAAGGCATTTTAACAATAAGCATGAATGCCAAAACCCCAGACATTCAAAAACCTAACCCTAGGAGATGAAGGGCCAAAAGTCATGTGGGTCTCGTTGGGGTAAGCTAGTACATCAACTTCCCATCATCGTATCTTTTGCATACGATCTTCATTTTAGGCTCACGATAGCCCATTGGAAAGGTTTATCTGAGGAATACACATGTTGTTGTCAGAATCTGATTTGGTTTACATTGTAACTGTGGCGAGCCCTAAAAACATTGTTTAGGGCCTCAAAACAACCCTGGGAGTCGGGAACCCGAAAACTAGGAAAAAACTGTCAAACTAAAAAACTGCCAAAATGAACCAGTTGGAATAGGTGGGAGGCCACCAACATCCATTTGGATCAACATTTATTTTTGGAATAGGTATGGTATCATGGACATCAAGGAAGTAGCCCATTGTGACTCTTTCTTCAACAGAAGCAGACTACGCTGCAGCTACAAGCACAGCTTGTCAAGTAGTTTGGATGAGAAAGACGTTAAAATATTTGTTGTAGGAACAACATGAACCAACAACAACATTCTGTGAAAACAATTCAACCATCATGTTATCAAAGAACCATGTGTTTCACAAGAAAACTAAGCACATTGATACAGGGTATCATTTTATCAGAGAATTGGTGAATAACAAAGATATCTGTTTAAAATTTTGCAGGTCAAAAGAACAAGTCGCAAAGATTTTTACAAAGGATTTAGCAAGAGATTCATTTCAGCATATGCACAATAGTCTGGGAGTCTACGTAGTAACAAATGAGTGACAGTAAAATGTAAACTCAATTTTTGATGAAATGTTTTTGTAATCCCAACTAGTTATGATTAAGGGGGAGTGTTGGAAATAGTAATTACAAGTCGGTGAGATCTTTACATCTCCGTTGATTTGTCTGTCAGTCATTTTTTCAATAGTTTTTCAGTCATCCGAACTTTCAGACAGTCAGTCTGTATGTCAGTCTGCAAATGTAAACTTGTTTGTTTACTCAATATTGGTCTAAGTCAGTCGGCCAACCATGAAGTTATAAATGTAGACGATCTTTATCTTTCTTGAGCCTAGTTAAGTAGTTGAAGATTCAACCTTACTTATACAGGAAGTCTCAGTCGGAATCCATATAAGTCTGAGTCTTTAGTTAGTAAAAAATGATGCAGAGAAGAAGCAGAGAGGTAGAGAGGAAAACATCAATAGCTGAGGAGTTGAAAAAACTATGAGCACAAGATCTGAGTCTGTAAAGTCAACAGAAATTATTTGAGCCAAAGATCATCTTTGTCATTGTATTTTGTATTCGTGCACTGCGCCAAAGTTATCAATATCAAGTATTTTGTGTGTTGACAAAGTTATGTCATATTTATGAGTTTATGTGCTAAGCATAGAATTGTGTTATTCCACATTCATAAATTAGTTTATTAAGTGTGTTTATTCACAACGCGCAACAAATTGTGCAGTTTTTGCACTATGCGGTTCATTTTGAAAACTTTGTCACGAAGCCTGTTTGGTGCACAGTATTTGAAACTTCTTTGCACAGAGTAGAATGTGCACAACATCGTTCGCATTTCAGAGAGGCGGTACTACTCTTCGGGGAAATCATGTGCATGTAAGATTCATCGTGTCCAAGAAGAGAAGGCCCAAGAATAACTCCACCCTATATTGTCATCAACCAAGATAGATAAGTCATAGAATTTACACTTCAAATTTTGAGGTCAATCAAAGTTGTAGCATGATGGAAGAAAAAGATTCATAATTGGTAATCTTAATTTGAAAAGAGGTAACAAATGAAATATTTCGTCATAATTGGAATTGAAGACTAATTCTATCTACAGGATTTTGTTATGCAAGGGTCAGTTCAACAAAAGGTCTCTTTCAAGTTATTAGAAGCAATTCAAAATAAAGTGAATCAGCTAAATTGCAAACAATTTTCTAGGAGGGTCAGCGAACTTTGAAAAATATACATAAGAAATAGTTCGGTATAACAAGATCATGCCAAAATCGTTCTGGTATTGTTTTGTTTCCTTTATAATTAATAAAATTTACAAAATAAACTAGCTAATGTGGGCACATATATTGCTAGGTCACACTAGAGATTCCTTTTCCAAGATAATTTTGAGAACATTTTGCAATGGGGTTGTTCTGATTCCCGCATGGCTGAAACCCTCCCAAGATTGAAGATACAATTCTTGTTTTTGGTAGGCGGTTAACAGGATTCACATTTGGAACTAACATTCAAAACAGTACAAGGCCGAGTCTGCTTAGAAATACATCCGACAAGCAGAGGCAGTCAGAAGTTGTTGCGGGGGTTCACAAACATAATCATCCAAGGCAAGGCCACATATGGTATAATTATATCGATTCATGCAAGGCATCAAAACCTGATTGGTGCCCCCACAAAGGACTGATAATCATTTTACTATTAGCTAGAGCAAGATATAGCTCATAGAGAGCAAGATCATAGAGCAATTTAACTAGATGATGGTTATAATTTTTCAACATGAAGCAAAGTTTATGGGATTTATAAAATTAAATAAATTACTATATTAAGATTTATAAACTTAAATGAATTCTGAAATCTTCGGTTTTTTTTTCAATATCGAAAAAATACTTATATTAGTGAATATAACAAGTCTTTTACAAAATTCTATCTGTTGGTAGACATTTTAATTCCCTATTACATCGTCATACACTGGAGGTATAAGTGCAGTCCACAAAATAAGATCCTTCATCATACACTAGAGGTGTAAGTGCATTCCACAAAATAAATTCCTTCTGATTTTACATATCATGTTTCAAAATGAAAAAATATCAAATTCTTCAACTTTGTTGTAGAAATATATTAGTTGATTGGCATTTTCAAATATCTTTGTTTGAAATCATGTACCCTATGCATTATATATACCATCTTCTTCCAACTACATTTCTTGCTTTGATAGCTGATCAAATTCCTTATTATATTCTTTGTATATGTGTTGTGCTTTTAGTTGTTGAAACTTCCCGCTCAACACTCAAATTTTTGTCATCCAAGGTTGAAGAGAAACCACCTGTAAATTGTTTTCATGAGAAAACCAGTCAAGAATAATCTTTGAGTCTCCTACCAGTTGTAATCTTTTTATATTTTTGTAAAATGAAAAATATAAAATACACCATAGTGCTAAAATTTCACCCTTGCTATTGGTTCTGATGCCACAGTTCATCTGAAGGATAAACGTACCCAAAAATGGACATTTTAAAATTGCTCCAACCCCACATTTTGTTCCCTCACATTGTGAGGCACCATCAAAGAATCCCACTGCCAGGTTCCGGTCTAACAAAGGAGGCCCAACAATCCTAACAGGTTGAACAATTTGTGTGTTTTTGTTTTCACCCAAGTCCTATAATATTTTGTTACAAACCCTAACCAAATATGGTGGATGTTCCTAAAAAATAAACAAGTTCCCGTGCTTCCAAATCTCCCAACAAATGTAACAAGGAACTTCTTTCCAAAATTCCATATTCCTTATCCAAAACTAAAAACACTCATTAATCTTTCCTCCCTCCCAAAACCTTTTTATTTTTAGTTCCTTTAATATTGAAATCCATATATCTTTGGTGAATTGGCACTCGGAAAATAGAGGGTTCAATGTTTCCTCATTTTCCCTACAAAGGACACATATGCTAGGTCCAATCATCCCTCTTTTTGTCAAATTTTCCCAGGCGAGAATTTTTTTTTCAAACATTAACCAACATGATAATTTAACTTTAAAAGGTATCTTCCACTTCCAAAGTTCTATATACCAAAACAATTTACATCCCTCCATATCCTCCAGCAATTGTAATTCATAAGCTTGTTTTGCATTAACATGTCCTCCTTTGGTATTCCACAACCACAATAATGTATCATTTTCTGCATTTAAATCAAAACCTGACCCAACTAAACCTTTAACATATTTATACCATTCCTCTTTTTTTCCTCCCTCTAGTCTAAGAGTCTCTTCCTTCTTCCATCTTAATGTACTTGGATCCTCAAGATCAAATGACCCTGCTTGTGCTGAAAATTGTATGCCCTATTCCTGCAGAATACTAATTAAATTCTTTGAGATTTTATAATAAGACTGTGACCCAATCATTGGATCTTCTCCAATTCTAATGTCCCACCCATTTCCAAGCTTCCAGACAAGCCAATCAGTTATGATGGATAATAAGGAAGTTAAATCTCTCCAACAGTTTGACATGCCATCCCAGGTTTTCCTGCCTTCCCTGAACCAATCAACAACAATTTTATTTTTCAAATATTTTTTGTATGCCACTTCATGCAAGATTCTAGGAACCATAAGGTATCTCCACAGGATTTTTGCTACCAATGCTTTTCCAAAAGAGAAAATATTTTCTATACCCCACCCTCCTGTATTTATTGGTATAGCAATTCTTTTCTAGTTTACCAAGTGCATACCTTCTTTTACTTTCTTCCCAGTCCATAAGAAAATAAACATCCTTCTTGTAATTTTATTTAGTAGGCTTTTTGGAATCTTAGCCAATGAAATCCAGTAACCATCTATGCTTTCTAATACATATTTTACAAGAGTTACCCTACCCCCTAAAGTAAGCCATCTATGACTCCAATTCGAGATTCGTTTTTCAAATTTTTTCTCAAGCCAACTCTAGTCCGCCACTGTATAGCGGTTTGGTTTAATGAAGAACCCTAGGTACTTAAAACCAACATCTATTGGTTTAAATGCAAATGGAAAAATCTCTTTCAAAACTGAGAGCTCCTCTAATGTCCACCCTGCTTCCAGAAATAAAGACTTATGTGGGTTGAAGGACATCCCCATTGCCTTGCAGAATAGATCAAGTACCTCAAAAAAATTTCGTTCTATGATGGTTCCATTCCCAAATAATAATACATCATCCAAAAATAGTAAGTGTGTGATTCTTAAACCTTTTGCCACTAAAACACCTTCAATTTTCCTTTCTACAACCAGCATCTGGATGGTTCTACTCAATCCTTCTACAACAAGTAGAAACAGTAATGGGGATAACGGGCATCATTGCCTCAATCCTCTTGAACTTTTAAAAAAAAATGGAAGGTCTACAATTAATTAGGACAAAAAAATTTGCAGTACATACACACCCCATAATCCAATTTGTTGCCTCTAGACTCAATCCAACCTGAAGTAAGACTAACCTTAATAAACCCCAATCCACTATGTCATATTCCTTCATCATATCCAGTTTAAGGACCAAAGCTTTGTTATTTTTTACCTTTATACTATGGAAGTCTTCCTGTGCCACTCCAATGGCATATTTATTTGTCTACCCTCCAGAAAGCCAAATTGTTCCTTTGATATACCTGTTGAAAGAGAGGCTTTAATTATGG
>JASDQU010681106.1:16953-27002 GCA_032191745.1 Picea mariana
TTTGCACTTTGTGACTATACCTCCAGCATGAAGGTCTGCATGGAGGTATTTCAACTCAAAGGGGAGTGCCCTCCTATGGTGGAAGACACTCCTGTCGCTTGTGAACATGGTAGTCGAAGATGTGTCATGGGAACTGTTCGAGGAATGGTTTCAAGAGAGGTATCTGTCTGATGAATTCAATGATTTCAATGCCTTGCGACAAGGCATTCGTATTGTGCTCGAGTACGAGGCCCATTTTTTGGAGCTACTTTGGTATGCTCCACACCTAAATACCTGTACGTCGCAACCTTAGGGTCTTATAACATTGTGATCGATATGGACTGGTTGGAATCACATGAGGTGATACTCAACAGTAAGACAAAACGATTGACATTGGTCGATGATGAGGGAAGAGATGCATGATTGTAGGTCGGAACCAAGGATTTTCCTTGAGGTTCATCTCTTCCTTAAAGATATGGAAGATCCTGTGAAAGGGATGTAAGATTTATGCGATCCTTGCATTAAACAAGAAGGGAGTAGCAAAAGGTCTAGAACCTCTTTCGGTGGTGAGAGAGTTTGCAGACGTCTTCCCTAAGGAGTTACCTTGGATGTCGTCGGAGAGGGATTTGAAATTTACCATAGACCTAAAACTGGGGACTAAACCGATAGAAATAATACCTTATCGAATGTCGACCCTGGAGTTACAGGAGTTGAGAATGCAACTGAAGGAGTTGTTGGACCTGGGACTTCTATGTCCAAGTGTGTCACCATGGGTTGCGTCGATTATCTTCATATGGAAGAAGGATGGATCATGGAGACTCTACATTGACTATCATTAATTGAACAAGAAATGATCAAGAATTAATATCCATTGCCAAGGATCAATGATCTGTTTGATCAGATGAAGGGTGCGATGGTATTTTCAAAGATCGACTTGAGATCAGGGTATCACCAGTTGCAGATAAAGGAGGACGGCATCCCTAGGACAGCCTTTAAGATGATGTTTGGACATCATAAGTTTATTGTTTTACCGTTTGGATTGATGAATGCCCCAGGGGTATTTATGAGTTTGATGAATGGGGTGTTTCACGACTACTTGGACAAGTTCGTCCAAGTAATAATTAACGATATTTTTATTTACTCTTGGACGATGGAGGAGCATGAAGAACACTTGCACTTGGGACTATATTGTTTGAGAGAGAAAAAATTGTATGGGAAATTTTCTAAATGCTCATTTTATCAATCGAAGATTCACTACTTAGGGCATGTCATCTATAGCGAAGGTATAGTCGTGGATCCAACAAAGTTTGAGGCTATTATGGAATAGCCTACACCGACAAATGTATTTGAAGTGCGTAGCTTCATGGGCTTAGCGGGATATTGTTGAAGGTTCGTCGATGGTTTTTCGAAGATAGAAACTCCGATAACGAAATTGTAGAAGAAGAACAAGACGTTTGTTTGGACCAAGAAATGCGGAGGGATTTCGAAGGCTCAAGGAACTGTTGACAATGACATCGATATTGAAGGTCCCTGACATGGATGTGGACTTCTTGGTATGCATTGATGCATCCAAGGAAGGATTAGGTAGAGTCTTGATGCAATACGGTCGAGTGATCGCTTACATCTCGAGGAAGTTGAGAAGGCATGAGGAGAACTATGCGATGCATGAATTGGAGTTGTTAGCCATTGTTTATGCCATGAGAGTTGGGAGACATTACCTGATTAGATGAAAATTTTGAGTTAAAAAAATGGATGATTGTTGACTACAACACATCTTTACACAAAGCGACTTGAACGCACAACAAAGGCGTTGGTCATAATTGCTTAGTGAGTATGATTTCGAGACTACTTACATAAAAGGGATAATGAACAGAGTGGCGGATGCGTTGAGTTGGAGACCAGACATATTTTCAGTTATGCCTCTTCGAACGAATATATGTGAAAATATTATAAGTTTACAATCTGATGATGACTGGTACAAAGAGGTGAAGGATTTTTCAAACAAAACACTATGATGGTAGAAAAATTTGAAGGATTTACTATGGACAACGAAATATTCCTGATATTTAAAAGTCAAATTTATGAACCGCCCTACGATGAGTTGAAGATATTTATCCTAAACGAGGCTCACAGATTAGTGTACATGGCTCACCTAGGAGTCACGAAGATGAGGGAAAACCTTAAACCGTTATTCTTCTAGAAAGGAATGAAGGAAGACATACTCAACTACGTGGTTAGATGTCTAGAATGTCAGCAGGTGAAAGTTGAACATAGACATCCATTATGATTACTAGAGCCACACGTGTTTCATGAATTTAAATGGGAGGTCACTTCGATGGATTTCATTGTTGAATTTCCATTGAAGGCAAGCAGACATGACTTGATTTTTTTGGTAGTAGACACTCTAATGAAGAGTGCTCATTTTACTCATGTACATATAACGTATCAGGCACCTAACATAGCTAGAGTTTTCATCAGTGATATTGTGAGGTTGCATGTCGTGCATAAGAGGATTATATCCGATTGAGGATCGGTGTTTACTGGACGATGTTGTTATATTTTCCAGGAGGACCTGGGAACTGAACTTTACTTTAGTACTGTGTATCACCTGGAGATAGACAGGAAGACCAAATGAACAAACCAAATATTAGAGGACATGTTGTGCATGTACGTGATGGACCAATAGAAGCGTTGGGAAGAATTCTTGCCACTGGTAGAATTTGCATATAACAACAATTATTAAAGCACAATTAAGATGGCGTCTTTCGAGTTTATTTACAGGCAACCATGTCGGATGCCTTTGAGTTGGGATAGGATTGAAGATAGGGTCCTTGTGGGACTAGAAGCAATCCAAGAAATGGAAGATCAAATGAAAACAATAAGACAAAGGATCAAAGAAACGCCAGATCGATAGAAGAGTTATGCCGATGCACACTGTGTTGACCATAGTTACGAAGTTGGTGATCAAGTCTTCTTGTCGGTGAAACTGCATAAAAGTTTGATCAAGTTTGGAAAGGGTTCTAAAATATCTCCTAGGTTTGTAGGATCTTTCAATATTTTTGGAAAAAGGGGGGCTCATGGCCTATCGACTAGCCTTGCCTGATTCTTTGAGGCGTACGCATGATGTTTTTCACGTATCTGTTTCGAGACATTATATTAGTGATCCTAAACATGTTATTGACATGATTTCCTTGCAGGTATATGACGAGGGTGTGCTCATGGTGGAGCCAATCTGCATACTGGACCATTGCATTTGAAAGCTATGGCGTTGAACAGCAGATCAGGCCATGGTCCAGTGGGACAACTATAGTCCGCACTTGGTGACTTGGGAGGATGCATATGATATGTGCTAGTAGTTTCCATTTTTTTTTGATAGATAGAATTATGATATTGTGATACACTTATTTCTCACTTATATATTGTGAAACTTCGGGAAGAAGTTTAGACCAAGAGGGGGTGTATGTAACATCTCGCTCTTGCGTGCACTGAGAAAACTTATTCTTTGAGGAAACTTGCTTGCAAGTGATCCAGATTATTATACTATTGGTCGTTTGATTATGATTATGAGGCATTATGGATATGATGATATGTTATTTTTTTGTATTGACATCGACAAGTGTTATTGACTGGGTTCTCTTGAATGTGCAGGACTTTGGACCTCAAGGATGTAGAGGCATCAATGAAACCCCTTGAACTCCAAATCAAGTTAGGGAGTGCACTATTTGGGTTTGATTGTTGTTGATATGAAATATGTACATATGATTATATGTTATGATGATTGATTATTATTGTTGACATGATTCATTGATGATGTAGACTAACAAGATCTTGTCGACCAGACTCAAATGTGGAGTAGAGGGGTCACACATGACAACCAGAGACTTTGAGGGAGAGGTGTGGGAGCAGCCTTGCTATAGACTATGTTGGCAGAGGGGCAGACCCAGGGTTCAATGCTCAAGAGCGCACCAACAAAACCCTAACTATCGGCCCTTTCGGCAACACTTGTGAAGCACATGAAGTCTCACCCGAGGTAGAGGAAGGGGTGGTTGTAGGACTCCAGTGTCTGGAACCTTAGCTGGGACACCGATCTATGATTACAACACCTTTACAGAGCACTTAGAAGTTGCAGTTCATTAATATCTAGCGTTAGTTACAGCGCAAATAAACCCTAATAACATAGCAACGCAGTATTCACACAGATCTGATATATTCAAGCACTAATCACATCAACATAGATTAGAATCTCAGGGATGATTTAAGGGGCTAAATTTCGCTCATGGGCTAATTTTCCATGGTTTTTCCAAGAACGAGATTCGCTATTTTAAAAATAATTCGCCCAAATTCTATAGGATAAAATTATTTTACCTTAAAAATCACCAAAATTTTATAAAAACTATATAAAAACGTTAGAAATTTGAATATTTTTACAAAAATATCGCCAATCATTTATAGCTGGCATATGAAGGATTGGTAAGATTCGCCAAATGTTCTACATTTCAAAATAAATTTCCATCCTTAAAATCATCCCTGGATTAAATATATCATTCATTCACATTATTCATGACTAATCTATCATATTGGAATGTTCTAAGAATATATCAGTGCACTAAGCATTTAATCACATAAACAAGAGAACAACCATAAGAACAAAGCAACCACAACATAGGATATACATGGTTCACACCCAGCCTGGAGTTACGTCCACCAACTCTTCTTCTCTTTTATTGCCTTATGCCAGTCTTCTACATGCACAGAGCCATGAGATATTACTCCACAAAGGACAAGAGATATGTGCACACTTCGCTAGATCCTCCTTCCCCCTAGTTATAGAATAAATCCTTTCCACGGTCTCTTACAATCACTTGCACTTATCCCTACAAGTCTCACACACTATGAAAAAAGCATATACAATCTACACTTGCACTTAGAACTTAACAAGGTACCAAAACACATTCCCCCCCCACCCCCATTTATTACCTCTCCTAGCCTTCTATTTATACATTACAAAAAGGTCCTAAACATGGGTAAACCCATGGGCTGACATTCACATACCTGTTACATAGCCAAAAACCCAAAAATCCATAAAAAGGGGTTGAGATCCTGTGATCTCTGCTTCGACTTGCGCTCCTCCTTCGAAAGCATGTCGAAGTCCCAAAATAGGTCAATCATGGCCAAGGTTGCTCAAAACTTGGTCAAGGGCCAAAAGGCCCCCAATACTCACCTRTGACTCATCTCAACTCACTCTAATCTAGGTAGCTCTGCTTCAAAATCCTTGAGCTTGGCTCGAGTTGCTTCAACTTGTTGCTGCGCCACAGCCTCGTTCTCAGCAATCTCCTGGATAACTGCTTCGTTGACAGGTCCCTCCAAGCGTTGTTCACTTGTAGTGATAAATTTCTCCAATTCTACTCCACGGCCTTCAATCTCCACAAAAAGTTGGCAATCTTCGTCCTGTATTGGTTTGAGCCTATGAGTCACTTCCATGACTTTGCTCTAAATGGTGTGGACCAGTTGTTGAGAAATGCACTCTTATTGGGATCACTTCATCCTCTCGATTGTTGATAGGGGATTCAACTGTTCCTGTACTGTTTCTTCTTGTTTCTTCTCCTCCTAGAGTTGTCACTCCAGTCCCTTTAATTCAGGATCCTCAGTGAGTCTCTCATAAGTCTGGGAACTATGATCACTTAGTTGTTTACATTCCATGACGATGGCCTTGATTATCTCAGTTCTGCTTCGAGAAGTTGCTTCTCTTTGATCTCGTACATCTGACGAAGTGCTAGGCACTGTTCATAGCTCCTAATCTTCGATTCTCTGTTGTAGTTGTTGGATAGATTCCGCGAGTTGTGTTACTTGATGCTCCACTGGTTCTTCCACTTTTTTATCTAAGCCTATCATAGAGTGAAGTTCTCTGCTAACTACTTCTTTGACTCCGAGATGTTTTGCAAGCAAATTCTCTTTCTCTTGTTGGATTTTTGATTTTTTCTCTTCAAAATTTTTCTGGAGAGAAACCTTCTCCTGCAACGCAACTTGGTGTTTCTCTGTGACTATTTTTTGCACTTTCTTTAGGGCCTTTGTTTCCTATTTTTTTTCTTCCTGTGCATGACGAAGGAGAGCTTCGATCACATCAGCTACTCTGTGGAGTTGGGTAGGCTCATCTCCCAATGTTGGTGCTTCTGATGGTCAGGGCACAATGGATACTATGTAGCTGGATTGAAGGGCCTGTTGTACCCCTCCGAGTTCAACCTCAATTATGTCATACATCTCTTCTTGTTTGGCTTCATGTTTCTACAAGATGTCCTGCGAGGCATCTGCTACAACTGTGATGATGAAGTCAAATCCATTGACCATGAGCATGGTTCGCATCACATTTTTTCTTTCTCTTGACTTCTTCCGTGAGGTGGGTTTCGTGGGGGAAACCTTTCCTTTCTTCGAGGGATCAGCCACATCAGCAGGATCCCTAGGCAATGTTACTTTGCATTTCTTATGTTGATCTTATTTTCCATTGGTCTCTTCTCTATCTAACTTGTCGGTACCTTCTCATCTAGGTGATACTAAAGCAGTTTCATCTTATGCACTACTCATTTTTTGTACTTCTTCGGTCTTCTTCCTTCTGTTGGTTCCAGGTGTGTTGTTTTCTTTGTGAGTGGCCTCCGAGATGCCAATTAATTCGAGATCAGACATTTTTGCAGGGTCAGCAGGGATAAGGAGGTCTGTTGTCCAGTCTTTGGTTATCTACTCAATGTCCTCCTTTGTGAGCTTATAGTATGACTGAAGCTATTCTTTATGTTGATCTACATGCACAGTGATATAAATAAAGTGTCTATCTACGTGAAACTTCATGAGAGGCCTAAACCAGTACATGGTGTTTGGCATCATGCGAGGGACAACTTTGATAGCCCTCTTAAACTACACTTAGTATGTATGGAATACTGCGTTCGACTGCCACTGTTTTCCCATATCTCTCGAGTACCATAGTGTGGTGAACTTCATAGAGAGCGGTTCGAACGGCTCAATGTCTGGGAAGGTCGCACCTTCTGGAATATCCCAAGAAGTTAATGATATGAGGATCAGAAGCCAACTAAAGTGGAACTCATAGCCCTAATCATGAGCTTCATTGTAATCCAATTCTAGCCAAGGATGATTTTAGGGGATAAATTTCGCTCATGGGCTAATTTTCCATGGTTTTTCCCAAAAAAAGATTCTCTATTCTAAAAATGATTCTCCCAAATTCTACAAGATAAAATTATTTTAACTTAAAAATTGCCAAAATTTTATACAAACTATATAAAATCCTTAGAAATTTGAATATTTTTACAAAAATGTCACCAAACATTTATAGATGGAAAATGAAGGATTAGTAATATTCACCAAGGTTTCTACATTTTAAAATAAATTTCCATCCTTAAAATCATCCCTGATTTCTAGCTGGTTGACTAGGTACTTCACCCAGTTCATCTGGAGTCCCTCTACACATTTCTTGGCGAGGTCAACAATGAATCATGTGAATTGGGTAGGTCTATTCTTTCTTATGATATTTCCTATGATCAGCTGGCAGGCCAGGTGCACTACGCCATTCTGGATGGAAGCCACCTTGTAGCCTCGGGTCCCCTTTTCTACATCACCATATGTGTCTTTGATCCTCTGTGCTAGTGCGTGATCTGTAGCATTCTGTGGGTAGAAGTCATGTGTGTCGGGTCCTTGCATGCTCAATCCGGTGATCCTATGTATAAGCGTCGGATTGATTGTGATGCATCTATCTAGCCATAGATATCTGCCATGGTAACATGAGAGCAGGATCTTAATACACATGTTAACCTCCTGGTGACTTCCAAAGTGCAAAATATTCATCACATTCAAGAGGGTGGACTATGTGAGGTTCATAGTCCATGGTTGGGGGATTATTTTCAAGTTCTTCCCCTTCCTCCTCGTCAAATACTTGTAAGGAGTGAGCATATCATAGTTCTTACGGTCCCCTAAATTGAAGTCATTGAACTTCAACGTCATGATATTATCCTGCTACGCTCTAACTATATGTATCCTCTTCCAGAGTTATGCAGTAACCATGGTGTAATAAAAGTCTCTCGGGACACTGTCATGACTCACCGTTCCAGCCAGAGGCGGGATGTAGTCAGGCAGGATAGTCGGGATTAACTTCGCATTCACTAGGTCATCTCTGTGCTTGGTTCTTTTCTCTGTTGCCTATCAGGATTGTCCAGATCCATGATCATTCAATGGGGAGGCTTGATCCAGGTGGATATCGGTGCCCCCCCCACCTTTTCCAACTGGTTCAAAACAATTTTCTAGCAAATTTGGCAATTTACTATTTTTAGCAGTTTTTAACTTCCGGGGCCATTTTGAGGGCCCAAATGAAGGTTTTTCAAGATCTAGGTTCTAAATTATAGTTGAAGTCATGATTGAGCCCCCAAAATGAATCTTCTCGATGCTACCTTTCCAACGAGCTGTCATACGCCTAAAATGGAGATCGTATGCAAAAGTTACGACCCCAGGAAGTTGATGTACTAACTTACTCAAACGAGGCCCACATGACTTTTGGCACTTCATCTCCTAGGGTTAGGTTTTTGTATGTATATGGTTTTTGGAATTCCTATTTATTGTAAAAAATGCCTTAAGAGCCTCATTGTAATCATCTTCTTGCAAATGCGAGCAGTCGTCACATCTCTTCTCAGAGATAAGTTGCCACCATTCTATCGAGTCTTTCACTCTATATTTTACAGTCTCTGTACATTTATTTCATTAATAGAAATTGTGTATCATTGTATATCTATGTTTATGGTTTCATATTTGATATATTTATGTTATATTATTGAATATATACTATATCTCTATGCATTTCTTTATTATATCTCCGATCTCATTTCATGCCGAAAATAATCCGGATCAGTGGTATCAGAGCACGTTGTTCTTGATCATTTTTTTAGTGCATGTCCATGACAAGGTCCAAGTATAGCAAGTTGGGTCTCGAGCTTGTCTCTCTTAAATACAATTTCTCTTGCACACCCAAGAAACCCTCAATGGTGGAAGAAAACAAAAACGATGGAGCAGATGATCCTATCGGTCTATTGCTTGAGAAAGCTCTCACGCAATAGAGGGATGGAATGATGGAGAATTTTTCCCTCATTCTTCAACACCTGCCAATAGAAATAGGCGCATCTTCATCAAGAAGCCACTTTGGAAGCACCTCACCTTTCAAGGTACAAGTTAATTTGTATATTCCTGTATTTGAAGGACAGATAGATGTGCAAGCCCTAGAAAAATGGTTAACTCTGCTCGAAGGTTATTTCTCTGTTCATAATTTTTTCGACAAAGAAAAGATCACCTTCACACTCCTTAAATCTCTCCCTCATGTCAAACATTTGTGGGAAACTTACTGGGAGAAAGTTCCACAGAGGAGTCTGGAATATATGGGGTCGAGCCCACTTGGGATTTTTTTGTGGATGCGATAAAGGAACAGTATTACCCCGTTGGCAACTATGAGGACCAATACATGAGATGAACCACACTATAGTAAGAGAGGGACCAAGCAGTTCTAGATTTCACCAATACCTTCCATACCTTGCACACCAAGCTAGGTATCAAAGACTCTGAATAACATTTGGTTCTAAAATGCCGTGGGGCTCTACACAAATACATCCAAACTAAAATGGATTTTCTGGACATCTCATCACTCAGTGCTGCTTATCGATATGCTATTAAAATCGAGCATAAATTTAAGCACTAGAATAAATGGGAGTTCAGGTCTGCAAATCTGCAACAACCAAAGTATGACAAAGACGTCCATAGCAAACAGTCTCCTGAAAACCAGTCCAAGCCACATGAAAACAGGGGTCATGGGAAGAAAAAGAAGGACACCGGAAAATGGTGTGGTTTCCAAAAATCCCTTGGAACAACACTAATGAATGTTTCTCAAAACATTCATTGGTTGCTGAGATCAAAGAAAAAGATCTGAACCCTGATTTAGAATCTGATTCTAAAAATATTGGTAAAGGATAGATCATTGACGTAGACCCCACTGCTATTGTCGTGACTGGAGAAATTCATCCAGAAGAACTAAC
>JASDQU010681106.1:48485-59091 GCA_032191745.1 Picea mariana
AAGAATTCTTCCCAACGCTTCTATTGGTCCATCACGTACATGCACAACATGTCCTCTAATATTTGGTTTGTTCATTTGGTCTTCCTGTCTATCTCCAGGTGATACACAGTACTAAAGTAAAGTTCAGTTCCCAAGTCCTCCTGGAAAATATAACAACATTGTTCAGTAAACACCGATCCTCGATCGGATATAATCCTCTTATGCACGGCATGCAACCTCACAATCTCACTGATGAAAACTATAGCTATCTTAGATGCCTGATACATTATATGTACATGAGTAAAATGAGCACTCTTCGTTAGAGTGTCTACTACCACAAAAATCGAGCCATGTCCCCTTGCCTTCAGTGGAAATCCAACAATGAAATCCATCGAAGTGACCTCCCATTTAAATTCACGAAACACGTGTGGCTCTAGTAATCATAATGGATGTCTATGTTCAACTTTCACCTCCTGACATTCTAGACATCTAACCACGTAGTTGAGTATGTCTTTCTTCATTCCTTTCTAGAAGAATAAGGGTTTAAGGTTTTCCCTCATCTTCGTGACTCCTAGGTGAGCCATGTACACTAATATGTGAGCCTCGTTTAGGATAAATATCTTCAACTCGTCATAGGGTGGTTCATAAATTTGACTTTTAAATATCAGGAATATTTCGTTGTCCATAGTAAATCCTTCAAATTTTTCTACCATCATTGTGTTTTGTTTGAAAAATCCTTCACCTCTTTGTACTAGTCATCATCGGATTGTAAACTTAGAATATTTTCACATATATTCGTTCGAAGAGGCATAACTGAAAATATGTCTGGTCTCCAACTCAACGCATCCGCCACTCTGTTCATTATCCCTTTTATGTAAGTAGTCTCGAAATCATACTCAATAAGCAATTATGACCAATGCCTTTGTTGTGCATTCAAGTCACTTTGTGTAAAGATGTGTTGTAGTCAACAATCATCCATTTTTTAAACTCAAATTTTTCATCCAATCAGGTAATGTCTCCCAACTCTCATGGCATAAACAATGGCTAACAACTCCAATTCATGCATCACATAGTTCTCCTCATGCCTTCTCAACTTCCTCGAGATGTAAGCGATCACTCGACCGTCTTGCATCAAGACTCTACCTAATCCTTCCTTGGATGCATCAATGCATACCAAGAAGTCCACATCCATGTCAGGGACCTTCAGTATCGATGTCATTGTCAACAGTTCCTTGAGCCTTCGAAATCCCTCTTCATTTCTTGGTCCAAACAAATGTCTTGTTCTTCTTCTACAATTTCGTTATCGGAGTTTCTATCTTCGAAAAACCCTCGACGAACCTTCGATAATATCCCGCTAAGCCCATGAAGCTACGCACTTCAAAGACATTTGTCGGTGTAGGCTATTCCATAATAGCCTCAAACTTTGTTGGATCCACGACTATACCTTCGCTGGAGATGACATGCCCTAAGTAGTGAATCTTCGATTGATAAAATGAGCATTTAGAAAATTTCCCATACAATTTTTTCTCTCTCAAACACTATAGTCCCAAGTGCAAGTGTTCTTCATGCTCCTCCATCATCCAAGAGTAAATAAAAATATCGTTAATTATTACTTGGACGAACTTGTCCAAGTAGTCGTGAAACACCCCATTCATCAAACTCATAAATACCCCTGGGGCGTTCATCAATCCAAACGGTAAAACAATAAACTTGTAATGTCCAAACATCATCTTAAAGGTTGTCCTAGGGATGTCATCCTCCTTTATCTGCAACTGGTGATACCCTGATCTCAAGTCGATCTTTGAAAATACCATCACACCCTTCATCTGATCAAACAGATCATTGATCCTTGGCAATGGATATTAATTCTTGATCATTTCTTGTTCAATTAATGATAGTCAATGCAGAGTCTCCATGACCCATCCTTCTTCCATATGAAGATAATCGACGCAACCCATGGTGACACACTTGGACATACAAGTCCCAGGTCCAACAACTCCTTCAGTTGCATTCTCAACTCCTGTAACTCCAGGGTCGACATTCGATAAGGCATTATTTCTATCGGTTTAGTCCCCAGTTTTAGGTCTATGGTAAATTTCAAATCCCTCTCCGACGACATCCAAGGTAACTCCTTAGGGAAGACATCTGCAAACTCTCTCACTACTGGAAGAGGTTCTAGACCTTTTGCTACTCCCTTCTTGTTTAACGCAAGGATCGTATAAATCTTACATCCCTTTCACAGGATCTTCCATATCTTTAAGGAAGAGATGAACCTCAAGGAAAATCCTTGGTTCCGACCTACAATCATGCATCTCTTCCCTCATCATCGACCAATGTCAATCATTTTGTCTTACTGTTGAGTATCACCTCATGTGATTCCAACCAGTCCATATCGATCACAATGTTATAAGACCCTAAGGTTGCGACGTACAGGTATTTAGGTGCAGAGCATACCAAAGTAGCTCCAAAAAATGGGCCTCGTACTCGAGCACAATACGAATGCCTTGTCGCAAGGCATTGAACTCATTGAGTTGATGCTCAGTGAATTCATTAGACATATGCCTCTCTCAAAACCATTCCTCGAACAGTTCCCATGACACGTCTTCGACTACCATGTTCACAAGCGATAGGAGTGTCTTCCACCATAGGAGGGCACTCCCCTTTGAGTTGAAATACCTCCATGCAGACCTTCATGCTGGAGGTATAGTCACAAAGTGCAAAGAACATCACCATATTCTCCAACCATGCCTCGGCGGCTGTGCCATCCGAGGCACCAAAGAACTTGAGAAATTTGACCTTCTCGAGTTCGCGGTGAATGCTACCAGTACCCACCGGAGCATGCGGTGGACCCTCAGGGGGTGTCGACGCCCTGGTCTCATCTCTGTCTAGACGACTGATCAATGCCTCAGACATCCACTGAAAGGAGCTCATCAGTCCCAACCACATCACCCACCACTATCTGTTCCAGCCCGACAACCTGTTCATCTCCCTGGGGGTTAGATCCCTCAGGCATGGATGCTAATGGGGGTGTTGTGCCTCCTCCCCTAGCACCCCGTCGTCTGCCTCCATGGTGTCCTCTAACCATGATTACCTACATTAATACAAGTCAACTTAATTAGAAACATTATAATCAAATATCAAATCAATGAAATCCTTAGTGATCCCATGTCACAGGTCGAACCTGCTTTGATACCATATGTAATGACCCCAATCATTACGACTAAATGCAACAAAAATCAAGTGCACAATTTTTTGTTTTAAGCAAGAAGGAACAACGGAAACAATTAAAAATGCAACTTGATGATGAACACAACACATGCCGATCGGGAAACAGACAACAACGACTCAACATACTAGCACATCATGCAACTGGATGAAACATGAGATAATTACTAGACAGATAAAAATGACTACCCTCCTAACATAAGAAAGACAACTCCTACCATCTGAAGAACAACATCAACAACCTGATACAATGACTTCGATGACCAGTATCTAGAAACCTTTACAGTGCACAAACCCAACGAATTAAGGCATTACAAAACCAAGTACCAATAATAATTACAATGGATGATACACCCACATCGGGAAGCGCAAGACCTCATCTAGGATATTGTTCACATCTATCCATCAGGGTGCGCAATGATTGCCTCATCAGGAATCATGCCATCACCAAGTGATAGGCGTGACAGTAACCATGGCGCAACATAGAATTTTTAGACCTTCAACCCAAGCTAAATCTAGTGCAATAGTAGACCAAATTAGCTGTCAACATACAAGACGACTGTACCCAAGCACCCAAGAAACTAGTCGACAAGACACAAGGTGTCAACACTCTAAACTAAACTGTGCAACTAAGTGAAGGATTCCTGGTTCCTACAAGGAAAACTAGTGTGGTGAAACAACTATGACCTACCACCAATTACAATTCGACTTAAGGTGCAAGGCATATAGTAACCAAAAATGGTTAAACTATTAAATGTTATGGCCAATAAAACTATTGAACCCTCAACCATTAATATTGCACAAGATATTAAACTATTATGCCAACAAACCATAAACCAATAACTATTTATCATTATGTCTAAGTGCGAAAGAGTGAACCATTATCAATGAAACATTTAATATAGTAATCTTTTACCCAAGCAATAAAGCCATTATTCTATTACCATCGCAACATTTAATCTATTGAGGCAGAAGTTAAAGGAATGATGTGTAAGACATATATATGAACTATTTCTATATAAAGAAAAACAATTAGTCTATTGTTTGCATAAGTCATAAGACATATATATAAAACCATGTACATATAAAAACAATAATTCTAAATGTAGTAAGGATCTCAAGCTTCATTAGATCCATATCTTTTAAAAAATCTACAACATTTAATCTTTGCCAACAAACCGCTGTGTATTTATTTTAAGAATAAAATTTAACTCTTCAAAATCAAGTGTCAATTGGAAAATTAGTTTTGTAATTACATTAAAATGGAATTTAAGACTCTACAAGTTAAATCCCTGTCAGAAAATTGTTGTGTAATTACATTTAGAATGGAATCTAAAACTCTACAATTAGTCTCTGCAAACTAAGTCGCTACCCAGTGCCATTCACCATCTAGATTTGATGTCTTTTAACATCACAATGTAACATTGTCCTTCAACCTCACAATACATATGAGGTCTATTAAATATATCTCTTTCAATGGAATTAACAATATAAAGAATTTAAAAAGGAATTAATGATACAATTCGTTGTCTATTTAAAGGAATTAATCATATACATATTGTTGTCTCATTAAATATACACGTTGTCTACTAAATATGACTTGTTGTCTATTAGAAGATTGAATCATTGTCCATTCAAACAAGATATCGCTGTGTCAATAAAAATAAACTTAGGAATAAATATGTGTAGAGATATATATCAACTCACAGCCTTATTATTAAAGAAAAACACAGACCTTTCATCCAAAAACGAAGTCATACAATTACACACACAATGATTAAATAATTCACTGGTAAATCGCCATGAATTGCGCTGGTAAAAACACAGGTAAATCACATGAATACTGGGTGGTAAAAACCTAGGTATATCACATGAATTTCGCTGGAAAAAATGCAAGTACATCACAATCAATATTGGCTGGTAAAAATGCATGTATATCACAATGAATACTGGCTAGTAAAAACACATGTATATCACATGAATTTCACTGGTAAATCATGGTTCAATAAAGGGCTGGGTAAATTGTGGTTCATAAGAACACAGGTAGTTCGTGGTTCAATAAATATCTGGGTAAATCACAATCAAATAAAAGGGTAATTTGCAGTCAATGATGCAATAGTTCGCAGGGTAAAGAAAAGTAAAATCGCAGTCAATAAATGGGTAAATTCGCAGTAAAAAATAGATGGCTAAATAAACTCACATACAATACTTATCCATTATATCGCTACACAATACATCTAAAATCACTATCAATAGATTTTCTATCCATTAATATTATTTCCACGCATTAATAAATCACAGTCCATTAAATCGTTGTTCATTAAATCGCTCGGTAATATAAAATATGAAGTAGAAATTCACTGTCTATAAAGTGTAATGTCTATAAAATATAAAAATTGTTGTCTATATTCACCTATTTGTTGATTACAATTCACATATAATTCGTTGTGGTTTATCAAAATGGAGACACAAAAAATTCGTAGACACATCATAAATAAATGCAGACATTAACATATTAAAACAATGAGATTTGTCGATCAAGGCGTTGGGATTCATCATCCAAAATGAAGAGTTTTACCATCCAAAACGTAGAATAAATCAAGCACAAGAAAGTGCAAGACCAATCGCTCGACCATGAATCAATCGAAAATGCAAGGATACTCATTCAAAAGAAGGCACAAGGATTAGAGATCAATTAGAAAATAAAAAACACAGAGATAAGAAAAGGATATATGGTTGGGCGTAATTTATCCTTCACTAATCATCCATGCACAAAAAAGTAGGGCATTTGAATCTATAAGTGTTTAAACACCAAAGTGACAACCGTTGATTCATCTCCTGGCCGACTGCTCATGCATAGAATGATGACTAAAGGGATAAGGCACGGAAGATAAAATCACAATCTCTTCATAATAATCAATAAAACCCACACAGAGAAGTCATTGAAATAAGAAGTTGGGTTTGCCAAGGGAAATCCATTCAGAATACAACAAGCTATGGGATTACAATACCGTAGGAAAGTAGATGCCATACAACTCATGGAAATGAAATCTAACCGAGCATAGAGAAATAACATGCGTAAATTTAATTTCATTGCAAGTAAATACTTGAATAGGTGTACCTTAGCCAAATGTGAGTGCTCCGTAGTTTCTGTCCCCCGCGCGCTCCGTCTAGCTCCTGCTTGTCGATCGATGTGACCTCACTAGTATCTCCCGGACAACGCTAGGGGTACTCTTCTCCCCCCTGATCCCCTCGAGCTGCAAAGGGGACACATACACAATACCGGAGAACAAATAGCACCCAAATCACCTCACAAGGTTGAGATACCACTTGTTACCCAAGCTAGGTATCCCAACTCCCACAAGAGAAGTTCAATCAAGACAAAAATTCAGCAACATAACATTACACATAAAGATGATATCCATACTCCTCCTCCTCCATCCTTTTTATAAAGTTTTCAAGAATTAGTTTCCCAAATTTCATTAAATTCTTTATTTTCATTTAATTAGTTAGGAAAAACCTCCCCCGTACACGTCTCCCGATCCCGTAGTTGCACTAGAAATTAATTTTATTAATTATTTAATTATTCCTATTTCCCTCACCCACCTAAAAGCATTCCTAAACACACTCCTAAACACACTCCTTGGTGTCCCAATATTCACTTACAAACCTTAAATGACTTATGATTTACTAAATTCCTAGTTGAGTTCATAAAAATCATGTTCCCAAGGAAAGATTCCTTACTAATTTAGGCATTCAACTTTTTCTTTAGGTTTACCCTTTTCTTTAAGTTTCCCCTTTTTCTTTAAGTTTCCCTCTTTTTCGTATTTAACTAAAAATTTATTTAGAAAGTGTAGATGAAACAATCATTTACCCTTTTTCTTTTTTCTTTTACTTGAAAATTAATTTCGCAAGTGCAGATGAAACCACCATTTACCCTCTCCCCCCCTGCCCCCCCCCTTTTTTTTTACTAAAATTGAAATTAGCAAAAACAGATAAAAATAACCATATCGCTTTTTAAAATTTTAATCCTCCATCACAATTTTTACTTTAATAAATAAATTGAATTTCTTACCCCCCTTCTTGTTACATGTTTAATTATGATTATTTTTTTTTACCACGCGTGTTACATAGACCTAGATTTTAATTTCACTAGGCTGGGCCACATCTTTATTAGGGATTTTTTTTTTAAAATCTTACTTATCACATCATTCATTTTAAATCCAACTAGGTTTATTCACTGACCCGATGAAATCGAGATGTTCCCTTTAGGATGCACTACGTGCCCCAAGGGTGGCAGTCGACTCTTCCATTTTTCCTTGCGCGACATGCCCTTCAGGACCCACTACGTGCTCCAAGGGTTCCACTTGTTTCTTTTTGTTTTCCCTGCGCGACGTGCCCTTTAGGACGCACTACATGGTCCAAGGGTGCCATTAGCCTCTTGAATGACTTGGTAGACATAAAAAAACCCTGGAGTCAATACTCTACTAGGTGATCTTGTGGGAGGCTAAGGGCCTCTAAGTAATAAGGCCCCTGCCTTATTGCACCACCCTTAGAATCATCATGAGAAACTATCGCAGTCTGCCCTCATGGCATCATGGGTCTTCTCGAACTAGGTAATCGTTAACCTACAGTTCGAGCCATGACGTGAGTGTTAATAGGATGTGGTAGGGTTGCTCCCACACATCTCCCTCAAAGTCTCTGGTTGTCATGTGTGACCCCTATACTCCATATGTGAGTCTGGTCGGGAAGCTATCGTTAACCTGCATCATCAATGAATCATGTCAGAAATAATAGTCAATCATCATAACATCTAATCATATGTACATATGTCATATCAACAACAATCAAACCCCAATAGTCCACTCCCTGACTTGATCCAGAGTCTAAGGGTTTTCATCGATGCCTCTTCATCCTCGAGTTCCAAAGTCTTGCACACTTAGGAGAACCCAATCAATAGCACCTGTCTATGTCAATACAAAAAAATAACATATCATCATATCCATAATGCCTCATAATCATAATCAAACAACCAAGAGTATAATAATTTGGATCACTTGCAATCAATTGTCTTTAAATAATAAGTTCATTGAGTGCATGCAAGAGAGGGATGTTACATACACCCGCTCTTGGTCTAAACTTTGTCCCAAAGTTTCACAGTATATAAGTGATGAAATAAAGTGTGTCACAGTATCATAAGTCCATCTATCAAACAATAATGGAAACTACATGCTCATATCATATGCGTCCTCCCAAGTCGTCAAGTGCAGACTATAGTTGTCCCACTGGACCTTGACCTGATCTACTATTCGATGCCATAGCTATCGGATGCGATGGTACAAGATGTAGATTGGCTGCACCATGATAAGACCCTTGTCAGATACCTACAATGAACTCATGTAAATAACATGTGTAGGATCACTAATACAATGTCTCAAAATAGATACGTGAAAAACATCGTGCATACGCCTCAAAGAATCAAGCATGGCTAGTTGATAGGCCACGACCCCCCATTTTTCCACAATCTCTAAAGGTCCCACGAACCTAGGAGAGAGTCTATCACCCTTTCCAAACTTGATCGAACTCTTATGTGGTTTCACCCGCAAGAATAATCGATCACGAAATTCGTAACTACGGTCAACACGGTGCGCATCGACATAACTCTTATGTCGATCCTACGTTTCTGTGATCCTTTGTATTATTGTTTGCATTTGATCTTCCATTTCTTGGATCGCTTCTAGTCCCACCAGGACCCTATCCTCAATCCGATCCCAGCTCAAAGCCATCTAACATGGTCACACATAAAAAAACTAGAAAGGTGGCATCTTAATGGTGCTTTGATAATTGTTGTTATATGTGAATTCTACCAGTGGAAAGAATTCTTCCTAACATCTGTTGGTCCATCACGTACATGTGCAACATATCCTCCAAGATTTTGTTTGTTCATTTGGTTTCTCATCTGTCTCCAGGTGATACACAGTACTAAAGTTAGGTTGGGTTCCCAAGGCCTATTGAAAACTAGTCCAAAATCATCTAGTAAACATTGATCCTCGATTAGATATAATCCTCTTAGGCCTTCCATGCAACCTCACAATCCCACTAATGAAAAATCTATCCATGTCAGTTTCCTGATACGTCATACGTACATGAATAAAATGAGCACTCTTCATTAGAGTGTCTACTACCACAAAATTTGATTCGTGTCTTATTACCATCAGTGGAAATCAAACAATGAAATCCATTGAAATGACTTCCCATTTTGATTCATGAAAAACGTGTGGCTGTAGTAATCCTACTAAATGTCTATTTTGAACTTTCACTTGCTGACATTCTAGACATCTGGCCATGTAGTTGACTATGTGTGCCTTCATTCATTTTCAGAAGAATAAGGGTTTAAGGTTTTCCCTCATATTCATGACTCATGGTTGATCCATGTGTTATCATCCCATAAGTTATAGGATCAACTGGTGACTGGGATATTATCTGTCTCTAGTGTTTTTGTTGACAAATGATTTTTTCATTCTGCAAATAATTTGAAAAAAAAAGAAAAAGAAAGAAAAGAAAAGAAAAAAAGAAAAAGAAAAAGAAAAGAAAAGAAAAAAGAAAAAGAAAAAGAAAAGAAAGAGAAAAAGAAAAGAGGGCATAAAAGAATTCAATAAAATCCCCATGCAATAATAGTAACTTGGTCCATACCTTTCAAGCATGGCCAAGTTATTTTTTTTTTTTTTAAATTGATGTTGATAGGGTAGTGAATGAGTTTGGCTAAACAGTTTAATATTAGCCAAAGGGTCTAGGATAGATTAGTGAATAAATCTGGCCAGACTCTCTAATCTTGGTCAGATAGCCCCAGGGTAGAATAAATTCTTAATCCAACGGTCTAATCTGGGGTAACTGTCATAGGAAACTAGGTTAGAATATAGGTTAGTTGTATTGTTGCTTCATTTTAATAAAAACCAGCTTGATGTAAGTGTTGCACCATGTTTTCAGATGCTTAAAAGGATCGTTTTCCTAGCCCCTTGGTGGTGTCTACTTGGAAAACCTTGGAAAAACCCTTAAAAATAATTTATCCTAAGTTTTTCCCCAGTGCATATGTTTTTCGCTCCCCACTTATGCTCCTTGAACATATCAATGTTCCTGATCGTGGCACCCAGATCAACAACCCAAAATGGATTTCGGACCCCCCTGACCATTCTGCTTTTAACTGGGGGTGGGTGGGTCCAGAATCGATGATAAGACTCGCGCACATCTGGACGGCTCAGGATCGAGTGCTCAAATCTACAGTCAGCGTTGGATTCCAGAACCCCCCATCCATTCTACCTTTAATGGAAGGGGCGGGGGTCTGGAATGAGTGATAAACAGAGCGCAGAGATCTGTGGCTCAGAAACAGGTGCCCATATCAACG
>JASDQU010681106.1:99521-112257 GCA_032191745.1 Picea mariana
CAAGCACATCAGTTAAGGATAAAATCGTTGGTTAATTATCAATAAAAATCCCTGACTGAGGAATAATAAAATCCAAGGCTGTTGGTAGAAATTCCCAAGATATTAATGAACAATATGCTATCAATGATGAGTCATTTCTGTTTGTTGAATTGTTCTGAATATTAGTCATTCACTGAATAATAAATTCGTTATACAATACATAAAAATCGTTGTCCAATCTATTTATGAATATGCAGTGAAGAAATAAATATCAATTGCTGGCATGCCAATTTCGGGGTCTCTCAAGAACAGTGTCGGTCATTTAATTGTTGTCTCTTATCAGTCCTAGTTCTAGCAATGGTCTGGATGTTCATTATGCAGGGAATTTTGTGTATCATGGCAGAAAAAGAAAAAAAAAACACAGAAATAAAACTGTGGTCAACACGTGAAACACAACCCAATCAAAACACGCAGTGATAGGATGCCAAGAAGTCACATGGAAGAGGTGTAGTTCCAATCAATTAATCACAAAGGATAATTTCCATGCATGCATAAAAACTCAGTCAAGAAGGTAATAATGCAGGAAGGAGGTAATGCAACACCAAGCTGGTTCATCTAGCAAATATATAACAAGCAACGATAAACTTATCCAACAATTTGAATGTAGAATTAAAGAAACTTTGCTAGCTTTAAAATTTCAAGGTCATGAGAGTAGACAATCAACTACCTACTCAATACACATGCAGATTCTAATCAAACATCCTACAACATTCTATCAATCAACAAAAATGCATACCGTTGCCTATTCGCTTTCTCTGAGTGTTGTTCGTGCGCTCTGTGCCACTCCTGCTCGCCGACCATGGAGACCTCACCGATACCTCCCAGCCAATGCTAGGGGTAATCTGCTTCCCTTGTATCTCCTTGAGCCGCAAAGGGGCCACACACTATCCAGATGGTACATCTAGCTCCCATCTCGCCTCGCAACGCTGAGCTACCACTCCTATCCGAGCTGAGAAATCCCAACTCCCCACAAGTAAATCAGTCAAGTCACTAATCCGGTAGCGTAACGTTACGCTAACAACCAATCCCTTTCTTCCTCCTCCTTCCTGTCTTTTATAGAGTTTTAGAACTTCCAATCTTTCCCTAAATCTCATTTAATTTAAGTTTTAAATAAAAATCTTCTAAAAATTTTCCATCGTACAAGTGTCATTCATCCCCCACCTTCCTCCAATAAATACTTTCTTTAATTTATTAAATTGTCTAAATCCCTCACCTACCTAGAGTTACTCCTAAATTTACTCCTAGGTATCCCTAGATTCCCTTACAAGTTTTAAAGACTTTCCCTAAAAGGAGGTTGCTAATTTAGTTCAATTTAGAAGGTTCTTAATTGTAGATTCTTTACTAAGTTGACCTCTTGCTTTTTACCATAAGTTCCCCTCTTTCCATTTTTATTAGAGCAAAAAACGACAGTTGCAATTTAACCCCTTTTTCCCTTTTATTATTAATTCAACATCTTTTAAAACTATCAAAAGTTAAAAATAATTACTTTCTTCTTTATATTTTTTTTATCCATCGATTTTATTTAATTTCTTACTCTCTTCATTTTACCCCAAAATTTATGAAGACCAAATTATTACGTAAGGGTTTTTTTTTATTATTATTATAATTTTATATAGATATTTTCTCAATGGTAGACAAAACCTTACCCCTAGCGAAGTTTTTAGACTTAGGACTTAGATTCTGAACTGGGCGACATTTAATTAGGGGAGTTGTTTTAAATTTTCTTAAAGTGTTGATTGTCTTAGGGCCATCTAGGTTCGTTCCTTTATCATCATCAACGCAGCGTGCCCTTCAGGACGCACTATGTGCTCCAAGGGTGCCACTTGCCTTTTTTGTTTCTTTTGTGCGACGTGCCCTTCATGATGCACCATGTGCTCCAAGGGTGCTAATAGCCCTTTTGTTTATTTTGCAGGACATTCCCTTCAGGATGCACCACATGCTCCAAGGGTGCCACTCACTTCTTGACTGATTGGTAGACATCAATAACCCCTGGAGTCAACACTCCGCCAGGTGAACTTGTGGGAGACTAAGGGTTTCTGAGGAATAAGGCCCCCGCCTTATTGCGTGTCCCTTAGAATCATTGTGAGCAACTATCGCAGTCTTCCCTCATGACATCGTGGGTTCTCTCAAACTAGGTAATCGCTAACCTATAGTTCAATCCACGATGGGAGTGCTAGTAAGCTGTGGCAGGGCTGCTATCCACACCTGTCCCTCAACCTCTCTGGTAGTCGTGTGTGGCCCTTTTACTCCAAATGTGAGTCTAGTCAGCAAGCTATCGTTAGCCTGCATCATCAAAAATAATGTCAGACATGTCCACATCATATCATCTAATAAAATGTACTGAAATCACAGTAAAACAATCAAACCCCAATAGCACACTCCCTGACTCGATCCGAAGTCCAAGGGTTCTGTCGATGCCTCTACATCCTCAAGGTCCAAAACCCTACACACTCAGTAAAACCGAGTCAATAGCACCTGTCTATGTCAATGCAACAAAACATCATGTCATCTATCATAACGCATCATAATCAAGGACAAATGTTTTAATATCATAATAGTCTGGATCACTTGCTCGCAAGTGTCCTCAAAGAATAAGTTTTCTCAGTGTGCCAGAGCGGGATGTTACATACACCCCCTCTTGGTCTAAACTTCGTCTCAAAGTTTCATAGTATAATAGCCGAAATAAGTGTATCATAGTATCATAGGTCTATCTATCAAACAAAAATGGAAACTGCTGGCGCATATCATATGCGTCCTCCTAGGTTACTGAGTGTAGACTGTAATTGTCCCACTGGACCTTGAACTGATCTACCATTCGACGTCGTAACTGTTGAATGCGATGATCTAAGATGTAGACCAGCTCAGTCGTGAGAGCTCCCTCATCCGATACCTACAAGGAACTCATGTCAATCACATGTGTAGGATCACTAATGTAATGTCTCAAAACAGATACATGAAAAACATCGTGCATATGCCTCAAGGAATCAGGCAAGGCTAGTCGATAGGCCAAGGGCCCCTTTCTCTCCACAATCTCAAAAGGTCCCATGAACCTAGGAGAGAGTTTAGCTCCCTTCCCAATCTTAATCGAACTCTTATGCAGTTTAACCCGCAAGAAGACTCGATCGCCAACCTCGTAACTACGGTCGACTTGGTGCGCATCGACATAACTCTTCTGTCGATCCTGCGCTTCTTTAATCCATTATCTTATGGTTTTCATTTGCTCTTCCATTTCTTGGATCGCTTATAGTCCTACCAAGACCCTATCCTCAAGCTGATCCCAACTCAAGGGCGTGCGACACGGTTTCCCGTAAAGAAACTCGAAAGGTGCCATCTTAATGGTGCTTTGGTAACTATTGTTGTAAGCAAACTCCACTAGTGGCAAGAATTCTTCCCAATGCTTTTGTTTGTCCATAACATACATGTGCAACATGTCTTCCAAGTTTATGTTCATCCATTCTGTCTGCTCGTCAGTCTCTGGGTGATACACAGTACTAAAGTTAAGTTGGGTTCCCAAGGCCTCTTGGAAACTCATCCAAAATCATCCAGCAAACACCGATTCTCGATCAGATATAATCTTCTTAGGCATGCCATGTAGCCTCACAATCTAATTGATGAAAAATCTAGCTATGTCAGGTGCCTGATACGTCGTATGCATAGGAATAAATTGAGCACTCTTCATCAGAGTGTCTACTACCACAAAAATCGAGTCATGTCTTCTTGCCATTAGTGGCAATCCAATAATAAAATCCATCGAAATAACCTCCCATTTTGATTCTAGAATGGCATGTGGTTGTAGTAATCCTGTTGGGTCTCTATGTTCAGCCTTTACCTGCTGACATTCGAGGCATCTGGCCACATAGCTGACTATGTCTGCCTTCATTCCCTTCCAAAAGAATAAGGGCTTAAGGTCTGTCCTCATCTTCGTGACTCCTACGTGATCCATGTAAACTTCTCTATGAGCCTTGCTTAGGATCAACATCCTCAACTCGTCGTTTGGCAGTACGTAAATCCGACTTTTAAACCTCAATAACCCATCGCTATCAAATGAAAATCCCTCATATCATGGTACCATCATTGTGTTTTGTTCAATAAAACCCTCGACCTTTTTGTACCAGTCATCGTCACGCTATAAAGTGAGAATCTTCTCACGTAGATTTTTCTAAAGAGGCAACACCAAGAAGATGCGTGGTCTTCGACTCAAAGCATTCGCCACTCGGTTCACTGTTCCCTTTATGTAAGTAATCTCAAAGTTTTCAATTCCAACCAATGTCGTTGTCATGTGTTCACGTCGCTTTGCATAAAAATGTGTTGTAGTCCACAATGATCAGTCTTTAGTTCAAATTTTCATCCAACAAGGTAGTGTCTCCAAACCTTCAAGGCATATACGATGGCTAATAACTCCAAATCGTGCGTCGCGTAGTTCTCCTCATGCCTTTTAAGTTTCCTCGAAATGTAAGAAATCACTCATCTGCCTTGCATCAAGACTCTGCCTAAACCTTCCTTGGATGCATCAGTGCATACCAATAAGTCCGCATCCATGTCAGGGACCTTTAGTATCGGTGTTGTTGTTAACAACTCCTTAAGACTCCAAAATGCTTCCGTGCATTTCTCGTTCCAAACAAACTTATTGTTTTTCTTTTGCAATTCTATGATCAGATTTTCTATCTTCAAAAATCCCTCGACAAACTGTCGATAGTATCCTGCTAAACCTAAGAAGCTACGCACTTCCGTGACATTCATCGATGTAGGCCATTCCATAATAGCCTTGACCTTGGCTAGATCCACGATGATACCTTCACCGGAGATGACATACCCTAAGTAGTGAATCCACAATTGATAAAAAGAGAATTTGGACAATTTCCCATACAATTTGTTCTCTCGCAGACACTGTAGTACCAAGCGCAAGTGCTCGTCATGCTCCTCCATCGTACGAGAGTAAATCAAAATATCGTCAATGAACACTTGGACGAACTTGTCCAAGTACTCGCGGAACACCCCGTTCATCAAACTCATAAATACCCCTGGGGTGTTTGTCAGTCCAAACACTAAGAAAGTAAACTCCTAATGTCCAAAACAAATCTTAAAGGTGGTCTTAGGGATGCCATCCTCCTTGATCCACAAATGGTGGTACCCTGATTGCAAATCAATCTTGTAGAACACCGTCGCACCCTTCATTTGATCGACCAGATCATCAATTCTAGGCAAGGGATATTGATTCTTGATCATGGCCTTGTTCAGTTGATGGTAGTCAATGCAAAGCCTCCACGATCCATCCTTCTTTCGTATAAAAATAACCGGTGCACCCCACGGTGACACACTAGGACGTATCAGTCCCAGGTCCAACAACTCCTTTAGTTTCATTTTCAACTCTTGTAACTACAGGGTCGAAATCCGATAAGGTGTTCCTACTATCAGTTCAGTCCCCGGTTTTAGGTCTATGGTAAAATCCAACTCTCTCTTCGGTGGCATCCGATGTAACTCCTACAAAAATACATCCGCAAACTCTCTCACCACCAGAAGGTGTTTTATACCTTCTGCTACTCCCTTCTCATTTAACGCAAGGATTTCATAAAGCTTGCACCCCTTGCGCATACTCTTTTGTAGCTGTAAGGAAGAGATGAACCTCAGGGAAACTCCCTGGTTGCATCCTACAATCACATGTCTCTATCCCTTGTCATCAATCAAGCTCAACCATTTTGTCTTACAATTGAGTATCGCCTCATGTGATTCCAACCAATCCATACCAATCACGACATCATAATATCTTATGATCGTGATGTATAGGTTGGCCCTTGTGACAAACTCTCCCAGGTTAAGGGAACAACCCGTAACCTTTCCTCCAACCTTCTGTTTGGCTCCCGAAGCCATCTCTATGAAGCTAAACTTGTCCTGTTCGACTGCCTTTACCTTAATCCTTTTTAGCACTGCACCAGAAATGAAACTCTCGGTAGCATCGAGATCTATCAAAATACTAAGGGTCTAGTCAACGACGGTACCTATCATCTCAAGCACAGTTGACTAATGCTCTGCCTGGAAGTTGTTTACCACTGCATGAATCTGATGGGCCTTGCCCATATCTCCCATGATAGTGGGTCCTACTGATCCAGATGCTCTAGTCCTCTCCACAGGATAATCACACTGGTAGTCTGGCTCCCCACATGTCCAACACCCCTTCTTCGGCCCAGTAGTCCTGGTATCCAAAGTAGAAGATGATGGCCCACTAGCCTGGAACTCTAGTCTGTTCTGCTGAACAGGCCTAAACTGCTGCTGCTGTGGGCAACGCTGCTGCTGATGCTGTGGTCCCCGATAAGGTGTCTACTGCTGAGGCAGCGGTCACTGGGGTGTAGTAAAAGTGGACACCCTCTGGAAGCCATGGTATTTGGGCTTATGTCTCGATGGTGTCTAGTGCTACTATGTTCCAGATGAAACCTGCCCTACTAGTCTCGCTGGAGTCCTAGTCTGACCCCCACTGATAAGATCCTCCACTACTATGAGGGTCTTCTGGATGACATCGTGCAAGGTTTGGGACATCAAAATTCTAACCTTTGCATGAAAGCTCTCATTAAGTCCGAACATGAACCTGTTGAACTTAATTTTTTCAGTGTTAAGGTACAGAGCATATTGGAGCAGCTCCATAAAATAGGCCTCGTACTCGGGCACCGTACGACCTCCCTGTCATAGGGTGTTGAACTCATTGAGCTGATGCTTAATGAATTCCTTTGAAAGGTACCTCTCTCAGAATCGTTCCTTGAAAAGTTCCCATGACACATCTTCAACGACCATGTTCAGTTGTGGTAGGAGCATCTTCCACCATAGAAGAGCACTCCCCTTCAGTTGAAAGATCACTATGAAGACCTTCATGTTGGAGGTATAATAGTGAAGTGCGAAGCACATCACCATGTTCTCCAACCATGCCTCAGTAGCAGTGCTGTCCGGGGCACCAAATAACTCAAGAAATTTGACCTTCTCGAGTTCATGGTGAATGCTACCAGTAACGGCCGGTGCGCGCAACAGAACCTCAGCGGGTGCCGATGCTCTGGCGTAATCTTTGTCCAAACGGCTGATCAGTTCCTTAAACATGTGCTAAAAGGATATCATCATTCTGACTACATCGCCAACTGCTATCTGCTCCTGCCTGAGAACCTTCTCGCCTCCCTGGGGGTTAGACCCCTCAGGTGTGGATGCTACTGGAGGCGTCGCGCCCCCTCCCCTAGCACCCCGTTGTCTACCTTCGCAGCGTCCTCTAACCATGATTACCTACACACACACAAGTCAACTCAATTAACAACAGTATAATAAAATCATAACAATGAAAGCTGTAGCGATCCCAAGTCACGGGTTGAACCTGTTCTAATACCATATGTAACGAACCTCCTCATTACGACGTCAACCTCTTATAACAAGTGCAATTTTTTTTGTTTTGTTTTGTTTTTTTGTGTGTGTGCGTGTGTACTAAGGTAACAAGACATTATACTCTGCACCGCCATATGACGATGAATCATGACGCATACAACTGCGATATCAACATAAATATCTAAGACGCCCATCAACATCTGCCAGCAATGAACAACAATCAACCGACAAAATAATTAAGACTGACTACCCACCTGTCCTACCCTGCAATGGTTAGGACCTCCAAGACACATAAGCAATTCTCAAGCCTAGGTTCCCATTGATTTTAACCATTTAAGGTCTCAGGGCTGGAAACTATTCTAAGGAACATGGAGGTGTCTACAACCCACCCGACACTAGCAGACCAAAACTCAAATGCTAAGTCGACAAACATCAAAGACAATCGATGCGCGATAAGGTTCTATGAATCAATGCACAACACATGAATTCCACGTTGTAAGAGAAATTGGGTTACTAAATCCATCATTAAATGACAAAAGTGCGAGTGCTATGAAATCAACTTATTTTAATTCAAGATGCAAAGGTAGCCAACAACTTTACTTCAACTGTAGGATAAATGATTCATTAAATTCCACTGTAGCTAATACTTTAAATGAAGGTAGCACGGATGATGACCACCTTTAATTTTGAAAGAAAAAGGCCTATAGCTTAAATCAATAGTTTTACTAAAGTGGTAGATGTGATTGTGCAAATTTTTCTTTTAATTCAATAATCAAGTAAAACAACTTAATAATGAAAACATTCTTAAAGTTTTAATTACTTTAAAGCAATCAAGCATGATCTAAATCAACCCTGAATGTATAGCTTAGGGGGTATTATCTATGGTATAAAATTTATTACCTTCTTAAAATTCCAAGGGTGGATTTAATTAATTAGGTGTTACGACAGTTAAGCTACAGAATTTTCCAAACTAAAACACTAAAAAAGGAACCCAAATTTTTGGGCATCCGCATAAGAGTTTGATTTGCGGGTGAGTCGAAGAGTTATTAAATTAATGCAACCTCTTCAAAGTAAGAGGGATTGCATGGAAGAGTTAGCTAGCTAGAAGACTCCACTAAACAATGATTAAAACAATGCACAAATGCTATTAACCAATACCCGCTAAAATTTATTTTAGGAATGCTTCTTTTATTCCAGTGTATAGATAGATTCGTTGGATTATTAGACTCTCAACAAATACGATCAATCTTGACTTGCAAGGAATTATATGACTTTGCAAATAAAATAACAATCGCATTACTTTTTACCAATACATTAACTTTACCATAAAACAAATCTACATACATTTTATAATATGAAAACCTTGCAATAAAATAACCATCACATTACATTGCAATAACATTTCATTTACCTATTAAATAACAATATATTGGTTTGTCAATTACCATCGCTTTCTCATGTTATTTTATTTTACCATATCCTTATAGTAACATTACAACAACAGAACCGTAATGTTACCTTTATATGTTATTAATAACCCTAAAAAAATTAGCGGTCAATCCATTTTGCCAAGAAAAAGGATAAAATCGCAACAGGCAACAAGAACTAGCGGTTGTGTATGCATCTCAGAAATCAAAGGGGCAAATTAAGAGCGCATGCAGGAAAAATCATGAAATCAAAGGCAACTTTCAAATGGCAATTTTCAGGAACCAAATTCAATTCGACAACTGTCAAGTTGGAAAATTGTCCTGGCAGCGTCATAAGGGAAACCCTCTCACAACTGGACTTAACACGACCTGCCGAGGTAAGGGCCCAGGCAACCGATTATACAAATCGCAAGGGGAGGGCGCATACATCAATTGCAGAGAAGCGAGCTCAAGCATTTTGCAGAGGCGAAATGGTATAAAATTTATTTCAGGATCGAATTAGATTATGTTATTCCAGTTGCAGAGGCAAAAGAACAGTTCCCACAGAGTTTGCAGGGGCAAAATAAATGGTTTTTAGTTTACAGTTGCAAAGGAAATTATCCAACCATTACGTAAAGCATTCGCAGGGGTATTATCTATGGTTGTGCAAGTATCTTTGCAGCCAATATAGAGGCACGACCTGGTGGAAGAAAGTGGCCATACAGCCATACCCAAAAGCAATTCACCGATGCAATATTAACATGGCCATTGTAAAAGCATGATTTTGCAGAGGAAAAGTTCATACAACCAAAATGCAAATACAACCGCAGGGGTAAAAAAAAAAAATTCCCAATCAGGCGCATCAGTTAAGGATCAAATCGTTGGTTAATTATCAATAAAAATGCACGAATGAGGAATAATAAAATCCAAGGCTGTTGGCAGAAATTCCCAAGATATTAATGAGCAATATGCTATCAATGATGAATCATTTTTGTTTGTTGAATTGCTTTGAATATTAGTCATTCACTAAATAATAAATTTGTTATACAATACATAAAAATCATTGTCCAATCTATTTATGAATATGTAGTGAAGAAATAAATATCAATTGATGGCATGCCAATTTCGGGGTCTCTCAAGAACAATGTCGATCATTTAATTGTTGTCTCTTATTAGTCCTAGTTCTAGCAATGGTCTGAATGTTCATTATGCGGGGAATTTTGTGTATCATGGCAGAAAAAAAAATAAACTCCCAGAAATAAAACTGTGGTCAACATGTGAAACACAACCCAATCAAAATACACAGCGATAGGATGCCAAGAAGTCACATGGAAGAGACATAGAGACAATCAATTAATCACAGAGGATAATTTCCATGCATGCATAAAAACTTAGTCAAGAAGGTAATAATGCAGGAAGGAGGTAATGCAACTCCAAGCTGGTTCATCTAGCAAATACATAACAAGCAACGATAAACTTATCCACCGATTTGAGCGCAGAATTAAAGAAAATTTACCATCTTTAAAAGTTCAAGGTCATGAGACTAGACAATCAGATACCTACTCAATACACATGCAGATCCTAATCATACATCCTACAACATTCTTTCAATTAGCATAAATGCGTATCGTTGCTTGTTCGCTTGCTTCGAGTGTCATTCGCGTGCTCCGTGCTGCTCTCTCTTGCCGACCATCGATACCTCACTAGTACCTCCCAACCAACGCTAGGGGTACTCTGCTTCCCCCGTATCCCCCCGAGCCACAAAGGGGCCACACACTATCTAGATGGTATGTCTAGCTCCCAGCTCGCTTCGTAAGGCCAAGCTACCACTCCTATCCGAGATGGGAAATCTCAACTCCCCACAAGTAAATCGGTCAAGTCACTAATCCGACAGTGTAACGTTACGCTAACAGTCGATCCCTTTCTTCCTCTTCCTTCCTCTCTTTTAAAGAGTTTTAGAACTTCCAATCTTTCCCTAAATCTCATTTAATTTAAGTTTTAAATAAAAAAATTCTAAAAATTTTCCATCGTACAAGTGTCATTCATCCCCCACCTTCCTCCAATAAATATTTTCTTTAGTTTATTAAATTGTCTAAATCCCTCACCCACCTAGAGTTACTCCTAAATTTACTCCTAGGTGTCCCTAGATTCCCTGACAGGTTTTAAAGACTTTCCCTAAAAGGAAGTTGCTAATTTAGTTCAATTTTGAAGGTTCTTAATTGCAGATTCTTTACTAAGTTGACCTCTTGCTTTTTACCATAAATTCCCCTCTTTCCCTTTTTATGAGAGATAAAAATGATAGTTGCAATTTAACCCCTTTTTCCCTTTTATTATTAATTCGACATCTTTTAAAACTATCAAAAGTTAAAAATAATTACTTCTTCTTTATATTTTTTTTATCCACCAATTTTATTTAATTTCTTACTCTCTTCATTTTACCCCAAAATTTATGAAGACCAAATTATTACGTAAGGGTTTTTTTTTTTTTTTAATTTTATTATTATAATTTTATATAGATATTTTCTCAACGGTAGACAAAACCTTACCCCTAGAAAAGTTTGTAGACTTAGGACTTAGATTCTGAATTGGGCGACATTTAATTAGGGGAGTTGTTTTAAATTTTATTAAAGTGTTGATTGTCTTAGGGCCATATAGGTTCATTCCTTTTTCATCATCAACACGACCTGCCCTTTAGGACGCACTACGTGCTCCAAGGGTGCCACTCGCCTCTTTTGTTTCTTTTGTGCGACGTGCCCTTCAGGACGCACCACATGTTCCAAGGGTGCCACTCTCCCTTTTGTTTCTTTTGCATGACGTGCCCTTCAGGATGCACCACGTACTCCAAGGGTTACACTTTCTTCTTGACTAATTGGTAGACATCAATAACCCCTGGAGTCAACACTCCACCAAGTGAACTTGTGGGAGACTAAGGGATTCTAAGGAATAAGGCCCCTGCCTTATTGTGTGCACCTTAGAATCATCGAGAGCGACTATCACAGTCTTCCCTTGCGACATCGTGAGTTCTCTCAAACTAGGTAATCGTTAACCTATAGTTTGGGCCACGACGGGAGTGCTAGTAGGCTGTGGTAGGGCTGCTATCAACACCTCTTCCTCAACCTCTCTAGTAGTCGTGTGTGGCCCCTTTACTCCATATGTGATTCTGGTCGACAAGATATCATCAGCCTGCATCATCAACAATCATGTCAGACATGTCCACATCATATCATCTAATCAAATGTACTAAAATCATAGTAAAACAATCAAACCCCAATAGCACACTCCCCGACTCGATCCGGAGTCCAAGGGTTTCATCAATGCCTCTGCATGCTCAAGGTCCAAAACCCTGTACACTCAGTAAAACCGAGTCAATAGCACCTGTCTATGTCAATGCAGTAAAACATCATGTCATCTATCATAACACATCATAATCAAGGACAAATGTTTTAATATCATAATAGTTCGGATCACTTGCGAGCAAGTGTCCTCAAGAATAAGTTTTCTCAGTGCGCCAGAGCGGGATGTTACAAAATTCTTCAAATTTTTCTACCATCATTGTGTTTTGTCTGAAAAATCCTTGACCTCTTTGTACTAGTTATCATCACGCTGTAAAGTTAGAATATTTTTACGTAGATTCACTTGAAGAGGCATCACTGAAACTATGCCTAGTCTTTGACTCAACGCATCCACCACTCTATTCACTGTCCATTTTATGTAAGTAATATCAAAATCATACTCACTAAGAAATTTCTACCAACGTCGTTTCCACGCGTTCAAGTTGCTTTGCGTAAATATGTGTTGTAGTCCACAGTGGTCCATTTTTTTAACTCGAATTTTCATCCAATCAGGTAATGTATCCCAACTCTCAAGGGATAAACCATGGCTAACAACTCCAAGTTGTGCATTGCATAGTTCTCCTCATGCCTTCTCAACTTCCTCAA
>JASDQU010681106.1:112277-126601 GCA_032191745.1 Picea mariana
TTCCAGTGTATAGATAGATTCGTTGGATTATTAGACTCTCAACAAATACGATCAATCTTGACTTGCAAGGAATTATATGACTTTGCAAATAAAATAACAATCGCATTACTTTTTACCAATACATTAACTTTACCATAAAACAAATCTACATACATTTTATAATATGAAAACCTTGCAATAAAATAACCATCACATTACATTGCAATAACATTTCATTTACCTATTAAATAACAATATATTGGTTTGTCAATTACCATCGCTTTCTCATGTTATTTTATTTTACCATATCCTTATAGTAACATTACAACAACAGAACCGTAATGTTACCTTTATATGTTATTAATAACCCTAAAAAAATTAGCGGTCAATCCATTTTGCCAAGAAAAAGGATAAAATCGCAACAGGCAACAAGAACTAGCGGTTGTGTATGCATCTCAGAAATCAAAGGGGCAAATTAAGAGCGCATGCAGGAAAAATCATGAAATCAAAGGCAACTTTCAAATGGCAATTTTCAGGAACCAAATTCAATTCGACAACTGTCAAGTTGGAAAATTGTCCTGGCAGCGTCATAAGGGAAACCCTCTCACAACTGGACTTAACACGACCTGCCGAGGTAAGGGCCCAGGCAACCGATTATACAAATCGCAAGGGGAGGGCGCATACATCAATTGCAGAGAAGCGAGCTCAAGCATTTTGCAGAGGCGAAATGGTATAAAATTTATTTCAGGATCGAATTAGATTATGTTATTCCAGTTGCAGAGGCAAAAGAACAGTTCCCACAGAGTTTGCAGGGGCAAAATAAATGGTTTTTAGTTTACAGTTGCAAAGGAAATTATCCAACCATTACGTAAAGCATTCGCAGGGGTATTATCTATGGTTGTGCAAGTATCTTTGCAGCCAATATAGAGGCACGACCTGGTGGAAGAAAGTGGCCATACAGCCATACCCAAAAGCAATTCACCGATGCAATATTAACATGGCCATTGTAAAAGCATGATTTTGCAGAGGAAAAGTTCATACAACCAAAATGCAAATACAACCGCAGGGGTAAAAAAAAAAAATTCCCAATCAGGCGCATCAGTTAAGGATCAAATCGTTGGTTAATTATCAATAAAAATGCACGAATGAGGAATAATAAAATCCAAGGCTGTTGGCAGAAATTCCCAAGATATTAATGAGCAATATGCTATCAATGATGAATCATTTTTGTTTGTTGAATTGCTTTGAATATTAGTCATTCACTAAATAATAAATTTGTTATACAATACATAAAAATCATTGTCCAATCTATTTATGAATATGTAGTGAAGAAATAAATATCAATTGATGGCATGCCAATTTCGGGGTCTCTCAAGAACAATGTCGATCATTTAATTGTTGTCTCTTATTAGTCCTAGTTCTAGCAATGGTCTGAATGTTCATTATGCGGGGAATTTTGTGTATCATGGCAGAAAAAAAAATAAACTCCCAGAAATAAAACTGTGGTCAACATGTGAAACACAACCCAATCAAAATACACAGCGATAGGATGCCAAGAAGTCACATGGAAGAGACATAGAGACAATCAATTAATCACAGAGGATAATTTCCATGCATGCATAAAAACTTAGTCAAGAAGGTAATAATGCAGGAAGGAGGTAATGCAACTCCAAGCTGGTTCATCTAGCAAATACATAACAAGCAACGATAAACTTATCCACCGATTTGAGCGCAGAATTAAAGAAAATTTACCATCTTTAAAAGTTCAAGGTCATGAGACTAGACAATCAGATACCTACTCAATACACATGCAGATCCTAATCATACATCCTACAACATTCTTTCAATTAGCATAAATGCGTATCGTTGCTTGTTCGCTTGCTTCGAGTGTCATTCGCGTGCTCCGTGCTGCTCTCTCTTGCCGACCATCGATACCTCACTAGTACCTCCCAACCAACGCTAGGGGTACTCTGCTTCCCCCGTATCCCCCCGAGCCACAAAGGGGCCACACACTATCTAGATGGTATGTCTAGCTCCCAGCTCGCTTCGTAAGGCCAAGCTACCACTCCTATCCGAGATGGGAAATCTCAACTCCCCACAAGTAAATCGGTCAAGTCACTAATCCGACAGTGTAACGTTACGCTAACAGTCGATCCCTTTCTTCCTCTTCCTTCCTCTCTTTTAAAGAGTTTTAGAACTTCCAATCTTTCCCTAAATCTCATTTAATTTAAGTTTTAAATAAAAAAATTCTAAAAATTTTCCATCGTACAAGTGTCATTCATCCCCCACCTTCCTCCAATAAATATTTTCTTTAGTTTATTAAATTGTCTAAATCCCTCACCCACCTAGAGTTACTCCTAAATTTACTCCTAGGTGTCCCTAGATTCCCTGACAGGTTTTAAAGACTTTCCCTAAAAGGAAGTTGCTAATTTAGTTCAATTTTGAAGGTTCTTAATTGCAGATTCTTTACTAAGTTGACCTCTTGCTTTTTACCATAAATTCCCCTCTTTCCCTTTTTATGAGAGATAAAAATGATAGTTGCAATTTAACCCCTTTTTCCCTTTTATTATTAATTCGACATCTTTTAAAACTATCAAAAGTTAAAAATAATTACTTCTTCTTTATATTTTTTTTATCCACCAATTTTATTTAATTTCTTACTCTCTTCATTTTACCCCAAAATTTATGAAGACCAAATTATTACGTAAGGGTTTTTTTTTTTTTTTAATTTTATTATTATAATTTTATATAGATATTTTCTCAACGGTAGACAAAACCTTACCCCTAGAAAAGTTTGTAGACTTAGGACTTAGATTCTGAATTGGGCGACATTTAATTAGGGGAGTTGTTTTAAATTTTATTAAAGTGTTGATTGTCTTAGGGCCATATAGGTTCATTCCTTTTTCATCATCAACACGACCTGCCCTTTAGGACGCACTACGTGCTCCAAGGGTGCCACTCGCCTCTTTTGTTTCTTTTGTGCGACGTGCCCTTCAGGACGCACCACATGTTCCAAGGGTGCCACTCTCCCTTTTGTTTCTTTTGCATGACGTGCCCTTCAGGATGCACCACGTACTCCAAGGGTTACACTTTCTTCTTGACTAATTGGTAGACATCAATAACCCCTGGAGTCAACACTCCACCAAGTGAACTTGTGGGAGACTAAGGGATTCTAAGGAATAAGGCCCCTGCCTTATTGTGTGCACCTTAGAATCATCGAGAGCGACTATCACAGTCTTCCCTTGCGACATCGTGAGTTCTCTCAAACTAGGTAATCGTTAACCTATAGTTTGGGCCACGACGGGAGTGCTAGTAGGCTGTGGTAGGGCTGCTATCAACACCTCTTCCTCAACCTCTCTAGTAGTCGTGTGTGGCCCCTTTACTCCATATGTGATTCTGGTCGACAAGATATCATCAGCCTGCATCATCAACAATCATGTCAGACATGTCCACATCATATCATCTAATCAAATGTACTAAAATCATAGTAAAACAATCAAACCCCAATAGCACACTCCCCGACTCGATCCGGAGTCCAAGGGTTTCATCAATGCCTCTGCATGCTCAAGGTCCAAAACCCTGTACACTCAGTAAAACCGAGTCAATAGCACCTGTCTATGTCAATGCAGTAAAACATCATGTCATCTATCATAACACATCATAATCAAGGACAAATGTTTTAATATCATAATAGTTCGGATCACTTGCGAGCAAGTGTCCTCAAGAATAAGTTTTCTCAGTGCGCCAGAGCGGGATGTTACAAAATTCTTCAAATTTTTCTACCATCATTGTGTTTTGTCTGAAAAATCCTTGACCTCTTTGTACTAGTTATCATCACGCTGTAAAGTTAGAATATTTTTACGTAGATTCACTTGAAGAGGCATCACTGAAACTATGCCTAGTCTTTGACTCAACGCATCCACCACTCTATTCACTGTCCATTTTATGTAAGTAATATCAAAATCATACTCACTAAGAAATTTCTACCAACGTCGTTTCCACGCGTTCAAGTTGCTTTGCGTAAATATGTGTTGTAGTCCACAGTGGTCCATTTTTTTAACTCGAATTTTCATCCAATCAGGTAATGTATCCCAACTCTCAAGGGATAAACCATGGCTAACAACTCCAAGTTGTGCATTGCATAGTTCTCCTCATGCCTTCTCAACTTCCTCAAGATGTAAGGGATCACTTGAACATATTGCATTAAGACTCCGCCTAAGCCTTCCTTGTATGCATTAGTGCATAGCAATAAGTCTGAGTCCATGTCAGGGACCTTCAGTATTGGTGTCATTGTCAATAGTTCCTTGAGCCTCTGAAATGCCTCCGTGCATTTCTTAGTCCAAACAAACTTCTTGTTCTTCTTCTGAAATTACGTGATCGGATTTGCTATCTTAAAAAATCCTTGATGAACCATCAATAATATCCCACTAAACCCATGAAGCTATGCACTTTAGGGACATTTGTTGACACAGGCCATTCCATAAGAACCTCTAGCTTTTTTGGATCCATGACGATACCTTCACCGAATATGGCATGCCCTAAGTAGTGAATCTCGGATTGATAAAACGAGCATTTAGACAATTTTCCATTCAATTTGTTCTCTCGCAAACACTGCAGTCCCAAGCACAAGTGTTCGTCATGCTCCTCCATCGTTTGAGAGTAAATCAAAATATCGTCTATGATTACTTGGATGAACTTGTCCAAGTAGTCACGAAACACCCCGTTCATCAAACTCATAAATACCCCTGGGGCATTCGTCAGTCCAAGCGATAAAATTGTAAACTTGTAATGTCTAATCCTTGTCTTAAAGGAGGTTTTAGGGATGTCATCCTCCTTGATCTGCAACTAGTGATACCCTGTTCTCAAGTCAATCTTTGAAAACATTGTCGCACCCTTCATCTGATCAAATATATCATCAATACTTGGCAATGGATACTAATTCTTGATCATTGCTTGTTCAATTAATGATAGTCAATGCAGAGTCTCCACGACCCATCCTTCTTCTATATGAAGATAACCGAAGCACCCCATGGTGACACACTTAGTCGTATAAGTCCCAGGTCCAAAAACTCCTTCAGTTGCATTCTGAACTCTTGTAACTCAAGGGTAAACATCCGATAAGGTGTTCTTGATATCGGTTTAGTCCCCGGTTTTAGGTCTATGGTAAATTCCAAATCCCTCTCTAGAGAAATCCTAGGTAACTCCTCACGGAAGATGTCTGGGAACTCTTTCACCACCAAAAGGGGTTCTATACCTTCTGCTACTCCCTTCTCTTTTAATGCAAGGATCACATAAATATTACATCCCTTGTGAAAGCTCTTCCGTAGCTATAAGGGAGAGATGAACCTCAGGGAAACTCCTTGGTTTCCACCTACAATCATGCGTCTCTATCCCTCATCATCCACCAAGATCAACCATTTTGTCTTACAATTGAGTATTTCCTCATGCGATTCCAACCATTTCATACCTATATCGACGTTATAATACTCTAAGGTTACGACCTACAGGTATTCAGGTGCGGAGCATACCGAAGAATCTCCAAAAAATGGGCCTCGTACGCGGGCACCATACGATCTCCCTGTCGCAAGCTATAAAAATTGTTGAGCTGACACTCAATGAATTCCTCAGACATATACCTCTTTCAAAACCATTCCTTGAACAGTTCCCATGACACGTCTTCGACTGTCATGTTCAAAAGTGGCATGAGCGTCTTCCACTATAGAAGAGAGCTCCCCTTTCAGTTGAAAGACCTCTACATGGGCCTTCATGTTGGAGGTATAGTCGCAAAGTGAAAAACACATTGCCATATTCTTCAACCATTCCTCTGTGGCTACACCATCTAGGGCACCAAAGACATCAGGAAATTTGAGCTTCTTGAGTTCACGGTGAATGCCACCAGTACCGGCCGGAGCGCACAGTGGAAACTCAGGGGATGCCAATGCCCTAGCCTCATATTTGTCCAAATGACTGATCAGTGCCTCAGACATCCACTGAAAGGACCTCATCAGTCCCAACCACATCACCCACCACTATCTATTCCTGCCCGGCAATGTGTTCGTCTCCCTGGGGGTTATACCCCTCATGTGTGGATGCTACTTGGGGTGTCACATTTCCTCCCCTATCACCCTGTCGTCTGCCTCCACGGTGTCCTCTAACCATGATTACCTACACGAATACAATTAAACTTAATTAGCAACATTATAATCAAATATCAAATCAAGGAAATCCGTAGTGATCCCAAGTTGTGGGTCGATCTCGCTTTGATACCATATCTAATGACCCCAATTGTTACGACTACATGTGACGCAAAGAAAGTGCAATTTTTTTTGTTTTAAGAAAGAAGAAATAACAAGAACAATTTAAAACACAACTTGACGATGAACACAATGCACGTTGATCGAGAAACAGATAACAACGACTCATCATACTAGCACATCATGCAACTGGACGAAACATGAGATAATTACTAGATAGATAAAAACAACTACTCGCCCAACATAAGAAAGACAATGCCTACCAGTTGAAGAATGGCATCAACAACCCGACACAACGACTCTGACGACCAGTATCTAGAAACCTTTACGGTGTGTAAACCCAATGCATTAAGGCATTACAAAACCAAGTACCAACATCAATTACAACAGACGATACACCCATATCGGGAAGCACAAGAGTTCATCCAGGATATCGTTCACATCTATCCATCAGGATGCACAATGATCCCCTCATCAGGAATCATGCCGTCACCAGGTGATAGGCGTGACAGTAACCATGGCACAACATAGAATTTCTAGACCTTCAACCCAAGATAAATCCAACGCACTAGGAGACCAAATTAACTGTCAACATACATGAAGACTATACCCAAGCACCCAAGCAACTAGTCAACAAGACGCAAGGTGTCAACACTCTAAAATAGACTGTGCAGCTAACCGAGGGATTCTTAGTTCATACAAGGCAAAAAAATGTGGTGAAACAACTATGACCTACCACCAATTACAATTCAACTTAAGGCGCAAGGCATATAGTAACCAAAACTGGTTAAACTATTAAACGATATGGCTAATAAAACTATTGAACCATCAACCATTAATCTTGAACAAGATATTAAACTATTACGCCAACAAGCCATAAACAAATAATTGTTTATCATTTTGTCTAAGTGCGAAAGAGTGAACAATTATTGATGCAACATTTAATCTAGGAATATTTTACCCAAGGAATCAAGCCATTATTCGATTACCATCGCAACATTTAATCTATTGAGGCATAATTTAAAGGACTAATGTGTAAGACAGATTAATGAACCATTGTTATATAAAGAAAAACAATTAGTCTATTGTTTGCATAAGTCATAAGGCATATATATAAAACCATGGACATATAAAAACAATAATTCTAAATGCAGTAAGGATCTCAAACTTTATTGAATCCATATCTTTTTAAAACTCTACAACATTTAGTCTCTGCAAGAAAACCACTGTGTATTTATTTTTAGAATAAAATTTAACTCTTCAAAATTAAAACTGTACTGACATATTCACTATGTAATTACATTAAAATGGAATTTAAGACTCTATAAGTTAGATCCATTTTATAAAATCATAGTGTAATTACATTTAGAATGGAATCTAAAACTCTACAATTAATCTCTGCAAAGTAAGTTGTTACCTAGTGCCATTTGCTATTTAGATTTCTTGTCTTTTAGCATCACATTGTAACGTTGGCCTTCAACCTCACAATACATATGCAGTCTTTTAAATATATTGTTGTCAATGAAATTAACAATATAAAGAGTTTAACAATGAATTAATGATACGGTTTGTTGTCTATTTAAAGGAATTAATCATATACATATCGTTGTCTCATTAAATATACACATTGTCTATTAAATATTACTTGTTGTGTATTAGAAGATTGAATCGCTATCCATTCACACAGGATATCGCTATGTCTATAAAAAGAAACTCATACATAAAAATGTGTAGAGATATATATAAACTCACAGCCTTATTATTAAAGAAAAACAAAGACCTCTCATCCAAAAACCTAGGCATACAATTACACACAGAATGATTAAATAATTCACTAGTAAATCACCATGAATTTCATTGGTAAAAATGCAGGTAAATCACATGAATACTGGCTGGTAAACATGCAGGTACATCACATGAATTTTGCTGGTAAAAATGCAAGTACATCACAATGAATATTGGCTGGTAAAATGCAGGTATATCACAATGAATACTGGTTGGTAACAACTCAGGTATATCACACAAATTTCTCTGGTAAATTGTGGTTCAGTAAAGGGATGGGTAAATCATGGTTCATAAGAACGCAAATAGTTCATGGTTCAATAAAGAGCTGGGTAAATTGAATTCAAATAAAAGGGTAATTTGCAGTCAATGATGCAATAGTTTGTAGGCTAAAGAAAAGTAAAATCGCAGTCAATAAATGGGTAGATTTGCAGTAAAAAATAGATGGCTAAATAAATTCGCATACAATACTTATCCATTATATTGCTACACAATACATCTAAAATTGTTGTCAATAGATTTTCTATCCATCAATATTATTGCCACCCATTAATAACTCACAGTCCATTAAATCGTTGTTCATTAAATCGTTGGGTAATATAAAATATTAAGTAGAAACTCGTTGTATATAAAGTGTATTGTCTATAGAATTTAAAAATTGTTGTCTATATTCACCTATTCACTGATTACAATTCAAATATAATTCATTGTGGTTTATCAAAATCCAGACACAATAAATTCTTAGACACGTCATAAATAAACCCATACATTAAGACATTTAAACATTGAGAATTACCGATCAAGTCATTGGGATTGATCAATTAAAACACAAAGTTTTACCATCCAAAACGTAGAATAAATCAATCAAAAGAAAGTGCAAGACCAATCGATTGTCCATGAATCAATCGAAAATGTAAGGATACTCATTCACAAGAAGGCACAAGGATTAGAGATCAATCAGAAAATAAAAAACACAGAGATAAGCAAAGGATAGATGGTTGGGCAAAAAATATCCTTCACTCATCATCCATGCACATAAAACAGGGCATTTTGATGTAGGAGCATCGCCAACAACAAGCGAGTGTGGGACAAATGCCATCACATTTTTGGCACATGTTGAAAATGTTTGAATTGTTTTGAAAGTTTGGGTGTGCAGACTTTAATGTAATAGTTAAGAAAGGTGTGCTTCCAAATTGTAAACAGATCTTGAGCAATCGGCTCTCATCTGTAGGTTGTAGAGGCATTTATGCATAGTTAATGTAAGTAGGTAGATTTAAATTCTAGATTAGACAGTTTTAGGAGCTGGAGGGAAAATGACTATAGACACCCTCATCTTGTATCATTGTAACATTATCAAGAAGATCAATAGAGTATAGAGAAGAGAAGAAGCAGAGAGCTGTGTAGAAGAACCCATGTACATAAGTTCTGAAATTAATATATATGAAGCTTTGATTTAGACACATGGTGTTCTAATACTTTCTGTGTATACATGCTAAATGTTATGCTCATGGTTGTTTTACTCTTTCTATTGTACGTTTGATTTTATGCTATGTATGTATGATTTCATGTTAAGTATTTGAAGTCTGAGAGAGTAAGGGAATGAGTTTCAATTGTTTCTCTTCTTGAGTAAAAGTTCCTGCAAGGAGTGCAGTGAAGCATCTGCAAGGAGTGCGTTGACGGGTTCAGAGTTCATCTCTGAAAGCTCAGGAGGGATAACGTTGTTCTCATTTTCTGTAGAAGTGCAAGTCAGGAACAGGAGCTCTGCAAGGTGTGCGCAAGCTGGTTGGAAGTTCAGAACTTATTAACCAAGGAGAGGGTTGAAGACTACTATTGCAAGGAGTTGCACAGAGTCAAAGGATTCAAATACTTAGACATATTTGAAGAGTGCCGCAAGGAGTGCGTGCATAAATCTCATAAGAGATTTAAGCGTAGGAGAGTTAGCGTCTTCAAGGTGTTTGAAGAGCAGAAGGGAACTTTATCCATCTTGCAAAGGATAGGTTCCAGAAGAGAGTCACAGGGTCAATTTAGAACCAAAGATCTTTGAAGAAGAAATTTGGATGGTTGGAATTCTCCGAGAAGAATTCCCGAAATAGCGAGAGTCGTAGGATCTACAAGAGCTGGAAGGCGGATAAGGGGCCATTGATCTTGATTTATTGGGATGTCAGATCATTTCGGCATTTCGGGGTTCGAAAATCTGAAGTGTAAGCCAAATCCTTGGCTGATCAAATCCCCGAAATGTGAAAAGGAGGTTTTTATGTGTGGGAGCAAGTTTAAGGTTTGTAACTTCGAAGTTCGGGGTTTCGGAAGTCCCGAGGGAAAATATCGGGACACAGCAGGGAAAAAAACCCGAAATCAGAAGTCGCGACAGAGGATTATCGACATTTCAGGAAATCGGGGATTGCAAGGATATAGGGTGGTTCAAGAGTTCCAAACTCCCGATACCCGGAAACCCGAAACAAGGAGAAGGTGACACGTGGAAGGACATGAGACTTCCTATCGAGGTTTGCAAAAGAAGAGGAGGAGAAATACCGTTTCAGTATTTTGGAAGTTTGGAGACTGGAAGGTGGAGAGGACATAGGGTTTGTGCTTGATGTATCGAACTCCTAGTATGTGAAATTGTGCTGACCATTGGATCGAGGAAAGGTCCATAACCGTTGTTCAACTTGGAAGCAGAACCTTAGCGTTTCGACATTTCGAGATTCGGCATACCGGAAGTCCTGTTGATGAGAGAACATATATAGCGAGGAGAACCTGGTAAGTGAAAGTCTGAAAGGATTTCAGAAGATTTCATTTCATCATTTCGGGGTTCGGAGGTTCGAGAGCCCCGAGGACATAGTAAAAGCGCATTTCGGTGGTTGAAACCCCGAAATCGTGAAAGGAGAAAAGTCAAAATAGACAATAGGAAAGGTCAAGTTTTTAAGTATTTCAGGCTTCGGAGGTCGAAGAGGTAAGGCACTCGACCACAGGATTCGTGAATTCACAAAACCCGGTATCCCGAAATAAAAGAGGAAATTTCCTCAAGGTTTGTTGTGGGTTGATTTCTTGAAAAGGAAATATAAGAGCCAATCAAGCTCCCAGGGGTCGAAAGGAAAATATCCTGTGTGGATCCCAACCTACGGGTCTGGGGTCTGCATCACATTTGAATATATAGGTCTTTAAATATTGAAGTGACAACCGTAGATTCGGCTCCTGTACGACTACTCAGGAATAGACTGATGACTAAAGGGATAAAAACACAATCTCTTCATAATAATCAATAAAACCCACACAAAGAAGTCATTGAAATCAGAAGTTGGGTTCGCCAAGGGAAATCCATTCATAATACAACAAGCCATGGGATTACAATATCGTAGGAAATAATATGCCAGACAACTCATGGCAATGAAAACTTCAACCGAGCATAGAGAAATAACATGCGTAAGTTTAATTTCATTGCAAGTAACAACTTAAACAGGTGTACATTAGCCAAACGCGAATGCTCCGTATTTTTTGTCCCTCGCACTCTGTCCAACTCCTTCTTGCCGACCGATGTGACCTCACTAGTACCTCCCATCCAAATCTAAGGGTACTCTTATTCCCCCTTATCCACTCGAGCTGTAAAGGGGCCACGCATACAATACCAGAGAATAAATAGAACCCAACTCGCCTTGCAAGGTCAAGCTACCACTCATTACCCGAGATGGGTATCCCAACTCCCACAAGACAAGTTCAGTCAAGACAAAAATTCAAGAGCGTAACATTACACATAAATATGATATCCATACTCCTCCTCCTCCATCCCTTTTATAGAGTTTTGAAGGATTATTTTCCCAAATTCTCATTAAATTGTTTTTTTTCATTTAATTAATTAGGAAAAACCTCACTTGTACACATGTTTCCCAATCCCCTAGTTGCAATATAAATTAATTTTATTAATTATTTAATTATTACTATTTCTCTCACCCACCTAAAAGCATTCCTAAAAACGCTCCTTGGTGTCCCAATATTCCCTTACAAATCTTAAATGATTTACGCCTTACTAAATTCCTAGTTGAGTTCATAAAAAACAAGTTCCCTAGGCAAGATTCCTTACTAATTTAGGCATTCATCTTTTTCTTTAGGTTTCCCCTTTTCTTTAGGTTTCCCCTTTTTCTTTAAGTTTCCTATTTCTTTTAAGTTTCCCTCGTTTTCCTTTTTAACTAAAAATTAATTTAGCAAATGTAGATGAAACAATCATTTACCCTTTTTCTTTTTCTTTTTAATTGAAAATTAATTTAACAAGTGTAGATGAAATAACCATTTACCCTCCCACCCCCGCCTTTTTTTTACTAAAATTAAAATTATCAAAAATAGATAAAAACAACCATATCCCTTTTTAAAATTTTAATCCTCCATTATAATTTTGACTTTAATAAATAAATTGAATTTCTTACCCCCCTTCTTGTTACATGTTTAATTATGATTATTATTTTTGACCACATGTGTTACTTAGACATAGATTTTAATTTCACTAGGCTGGGCGACATTTTTATTAGGAAAATTGTTTTCAAATCTTACTTATCACATCATTCATTTTAAGGCCGACTAGGTTTATTGACTTACCCATTGAAATCACTACTTTTCCTTTAGGATGCATTATGTGGTCCAAGGGTGCCACTCGTCTCTTTCGTTTTACTTGCGTGACGTTCCCTTCAGGACACACTATTTGCTCCAAGGGTGAAACTCACCTCTTTCCATTTTCCTTGTGTGACATTCCCTTTAGAACACACTACGTGCTCCAAGGTTGCCACTTACCTCTTGACTGACTTGGTAGACATGAAAAAACCCTGGAGTAAATACTCCAGCAAGTAGTCTTGTGGGATACTAAAGGCCTCTAAGGAATAGGGTGTTGACAGGAATTGCAGTTTGCACAATTTGCATAGAACTTGTTTTTGTCATTAATGTCAAACTTTAAAAATGCTAAAGGGACAGGCGTGGATCAGTTTGCACAAGCACGGTGGTTCCAAATTTAGAGACCAACATGACTCTTGACATACCAAAAAATGAAACTGCGAAGAACCCAAGAGTTTCTATTTCGGGTTTTCGGGAGTTTCTATTTCTGGATTTTTGCATGGTAAGCAAAAAATTCAACATCACAAAGTCCCGAATGCCGAAATATTGAAACCATGACTTAATCTGAGTCGTTGATCAGAGGGAGATCGTGGACCATTGATCTGACTCCATTTTGGAGTTTCAGATACTGAGAGTTGGAGGAGTCAAGCGTCGATATTCTTCATCACAGGAGTCCTGAAGTTCCGAAATGCGAAATACCGAAATGAGAAATTGCAAAATCACTTCATGGATAAGCGCCTGTTCATAACCTATGGTCACATCGACGAAGGCTCGAGGAAAGAGCTAGTGCAACCAAGCTCCATTTTGGAGTTTCGAGGATCACGAAATGGAGCGTCAAGAAACTTCACCACAGGAATACCGAAATGTCGAAATCGCAAAATGTATTTTGATTAACTTGTGGTCATGGCCAATGGACGTATGGGTTAGCACAAGTGTCTTACCAAAGCACTCAAGGGTTATTCCATGCTGAAGAATTAAAACAGATGTATGTTCATCGAACAATGCTGGTTAAATGTTTAAACTGATCATGTGGATATTGTTCGTCTTGATGCCTTGGCCAATAATAATCACTGTAAGGAAGTTATTCAGGTATAGTAATTGAATCTTTGAAGCCTGAGGGTTCGATTGTACACACTGATGATATAGGAAGATATATAAAGAGATTGTTGCAAGAAAAGTAAATGAGAGAGAGGATTATGGGAAATATATGGCTCTGTAAAAGTTGAGGAAGAGAAAAGACAAAGAAGGGAAGACACATACACAGATTGAAAATCTAAGTGGTTTGGTCAAGAATGAATTATGAAGAGAGGATTTGAATGCTTATTGTTTGACAGAGAAGATAAAGAGTTGGTTTGTAGGTTCTTTGTGACAGAGAATGATTTCAGGGTGGTAGGGAGGAGCAAGGGGAGACTGTAAAAGTTTCTTGTACAAGTTGGTGCTTGTACATCTAGGAGTTGTAGCTTCCATTCAGTAGGTGCTGAAGAAATAGAGGTAGCAGCCTCATCTGGGTTGTAGCTTAGATAAAATAAGAATGTAAAGAGGAGTTGGAGCTTTTCTTTCATTCATAATAAGAAAAGGTTTTTCCCTTTTGGGTTTCCTCATGAAAAATCACTGTGTCACTGTTTCATTTATGTGATTGTATATTTATTGGTTAAATGTATTACTGCAAGTTAAATGTTAAAGGCATGATTTATTTATTAATAAGTAATCTTCTTATAA
>JASDQU010681108.1:28132-39677 GCA_032191745.1 Picea mariana
GAAACAAACAAGTTGTTAGACTAAAAGGTAGAGGCAAAAGGAGGTCCAAGGACAAGTGAGGATGCTCTAGGAGAGAAGTAGTTTGGCAAGAACAAGAAGAAAGACAAAGGGAAGGAAAAACCATCTAAGAATTCTAGCAAGGATAAGGTCAAGCAACTAGATGCACCTGAGGAAAAAGGTAATCCCATTTCTTGTCGGGTTTGTGCAAAATATCATTATGCAATGAATTGTCCAGTGAAGTAGAAGTTGTCCACTGTGGAGCAAGTGGACAAACCCTTTGTTGGTGTTGTACAAGTCTCAGGTGTTTTTCTATAAGACAAGTCTATAATAAGCCATGAACAGGACTTTGCTATGTTCCAACAATGTTGAATGGAAGATCAGTCTATGCCATGGTTGACAATGGGGCAACCCACAATTTCATGAAAGAAGATGTTGCGAGAGAGATTGGGTTGCATCTTGAGTAGACACAAACTTCTTTCTAAGCAGTGAAATTACAAGTGGAAAAGGTGCCTATGGATGGCTTTGAGATTACTCTGGGGAAAGAATTCTCGAGGAAGGTGAAGGTAGTGCCTATGCCTCACTTAGATTGTTTGGTCATATTTTTAGGACAGGATCCATGTGTAATCCCTAGAGCAAGGAAGCATCATGAAGTTGTTAGTAGAATGACTTACTTAAGCATGGTTTTCACAATTAATCAAGGTCTTGAGCAACCTTGCAAATAGAGAACTTGCAGGTGTGGGACTTGATGGACAATCTATAAGCGAGACCTTAGGAGGAAGCTCAAAAACAATAACTTACATGGATGTGTCTTTCTTTCCTCATCTTTTAGTCATATTATACTAACTTAAGAAAATATGAAAAATATTCTCAAAACAATTACCTTAAATATCATATTTATTATTTTTTGAGATTAAATAATAATTTCATATAAAACATATTTGCTTTAAATATTTTTATAACATTATACCATTAAATAATAATATTCTAATTCGAATGGTCCATACACATTAAATACATGTATCCATGTCCGAGTAATGTCTTAATTGGTCCTTCGCTTAGTAGATGTTTGGTGTTGTGTATTGTTTACGTTAGAGGAGGATATGAGTGAGACCTCTTTTGGTAAAGATCTCCACTCGACTATATAAGATATTCCTTTATACCCAATATAGTTCCAGCTTATGAACTAAATTGATTAGATTCCAACATCAAATTTCCTGAGATTCACGTAATAGAATATATTCCAACGCTACACAATGAGAATTAACCCCATGAGTCACTCTAGGATGTGTTAGTGGTGAGGGCCTAGACCCTCTTAAAAATATATTTAAAATCATGATTTTAAAATATTATATATATATATATATATATATATAATTCGGATAGATTTATAGTGAGTGTTACCACATGTCTACTTGATTATATATATAATTTGGATAGATATTATATTATATTTTCTAATTAAAAATTATATGTATAATATTTTAGATTAAGTTATAGTTTGATTAGATATTGTTGAAACTTCAATTATTATTATTTATTTAGATTTTTGTTTTAATTTATGTAAATGAGTTTTTATTTTTCTAATTTTAAATTATTTAATTTGTGTTTTTATAGGTTGTGTATTTTTCGTATTTTCAATCAACAAGTGTAATTCACCTCACTATGTCAATCTTGAATTTAGCACAAAGTGCAATGTTCCTTTACCTCTAGCGCCTCCTTGCTTCTACGCAGCGAGCCACATGTGGCTTTGATCAATGAATGGAAGATGATAGGTGGCTATTAAGGCCACCTCCAATGACTACAACATTGCTCTACCCATAATCCAATATGGGATTCACCTTTTTTTTTTGTAAGTGAGTTGAGGATCTATATTACTGAGAAAATATTGTACAAAAAGGAATGGGGGGGCTTCCCTTGATCTGCCAAAAAGGAAATCAAATCAGGGGTCTCGAAGTTGTGCTGTCTACATAGGCGGAGGGAGGGTTGGGTTGCCACCCAAGGAAACCGACCTAGTCTCCGAAAACTCCTTTGAAAAAAATATACCATAAGAAATACATAAAACCAAGAACGTATAACATTGGTTGCTCATACTCTGATAAACAAAATGACCTTGGGTTGAGGCTGTGCTAGTCCAAGAGGATTGGATGGCTTTCATCTCCTTCCTTCCTTGCCTCGTTCTCCTTTTTCTTCTCCATCGTTTGCGTCTTTCTGATGCAAGTTGGTGTTTTGCATCGGTCTGCTGGAGTGATGTCCATCTGGTGGACATAGAGAAGGTAAAGTTGGAATTGTCTCGCCAGTCTTTCCATTTTGTCGCTTTGGTTCCTCTGGTCCTCTTCTATTCTTCTTGCGCTGGCCTCCAGGTTGCTGAGGCAACTCAGAATTTCTATGAGTTCCTTCTTGTGGCCACGGTTTTCCACCCTACTGGTCTCATTCTTTTTAGCTCTCATCTTACTTATCAACATTTTTGTGTGCCGAGCTTCCTCCACCGTTTTGTGGTAGAGGGTTTTCCTGGGCTGTGTGGCCCCTGGGTCCCCTATCTCGTCTACTTCTTGGATGAGTTTCGCCCAGGCTTTTCTTTGGCGCTTGGTGTTGACTTCCCTCTCCCATCTGTTGATGACCACTTTACCTTTTGTATCGACCTGCTCAAGAAAGGTGCTTTTGGCCTCTCTGGCCGCCTGTTCCATCCTAGTGATCTTCCTGGTGCTTGTTGGGAGTTCTTCCCTCTGGGGCCCCCTCTTACTCTGGGTATTCTTCATTCTTACCATCATTGTTTGAAAGCAGTGGCTTCTGTAGAGACTTTGTCCTCCACTTCTATTCATCCCTTCCTGGTTTTTGTAATTACTTCTCACTGGCCTATAGCTTTCCCTGATGCTTCTTCTTTTATGGGGTTTCCTCGGAAGTGATCTCGTCCTAGTAATCATGGGTCTCTCTAAAGGCGTACCTTTTGGTCCTTTTTCTCTGTTTCAGAGTGTGTGAGCTTGGGATCCCTGCCGTCATCTCAATGCCAATCCTTTGCCTTGCATGTTGTACGCCAATCATTTCCTCCCACGAAACCTGTGTGTGGATGAGGTGTACCCATTCTTTCCCTCGGGCTATCCTTTTGATCTTCGTCCTTTGCCGGCTGTGGATTACCCTTTCTGCTTTCCCACGACCAACCCCTGTACTTCATTCTATTGATAGAACCGTGGTTTCGTACCTTCTCTTGTGGTGTGAATGTGATCTGCATTGTAATTCATGTTTGAAAGGTGGCCTATCGGATTCTGCCTGGATACTACTTGCTCTGCAATTAATTCTGTGCCTCCAACCTCAATGTGGTCACCCGTCCTTTGGCTGTCGTCATATTCCTTTGCCACTAGTTGGGTATAGTCAGTCTGAAACTGGCCATTCATGATGTTATTCCATGTGGAATCCAGTTCTGATCCTTCCTTGTCGGCCCCTTCATTAGCAATTCTATCCGCTAGTCCATTTGCTGACCTTTGGACCCAGCGCAACTCCATTGTGATCCCCATTTGCAAATGCTCCTGAATTTTTTGCAGGGAATACGCCAAGCGCCAGTGCCTATGAATTTTGCCCACTTTGGTGTTGTGTTGGAGTTTCCTTAATGTGTTGATGACCAGTATGGAATATCCTTCCAATACTATGTTGGTCATCCCTTCCCTACGTAATATCTCAAGGCCGATCTCCAGGGCTCCAAATTCTGCAACGTTGTTGGTTGAGTTCCCTAGACTCCCAAAGTACAGTCGGATAATTTTTACTTGACTGTCCTTGATTACTCCCCCTATACCTGTTCCTCTTGGGTTCCCCTTCGACGCCCCGTCGAAATTTAGCTTGAGGGAGCCCTCTGGTGGCAGTTTCTAGTTGCGCTCACCTACTTGTAGTTGCGACAACCATCTCACCTGACTGGGGTTGTGTCCACCTTTCAATTGAAAGGCCTCTAGAATTCCAAGATCCCGGTCTGTGAGTTGCGCTCCTCTTGTTTGGAAGTTGCTGCTCTGTACCATTTCTCTTGTCATGGCTATTATTGTTTCCTTGATCTTTCCAGCCGTCCATTTTTGGTTTCTGAAGATGCGCTGATTCCATGGGTCCAACAGAGGTTCACCTCTTCATTTTTGCTGTATTTTTCCTTCCATGTGTTTATAGTTGCACAAATATTACCTCTGATCCTATTAGACTATCAGAAGATGCCTGCTGCCCAGTCCCATACTTCTGCTATGTAGGGACATTCATCCAGGAGATGGTTCGTTGTTTCCTCCTTTTCTTCACATAGGTGACATCTTGAGGGACCTATGAAACCTCTCTTCTTTAGGTTTTCCCAAGTTAGGATTTGGTTGTGTAGTATTAGCCACTAGAAGATTTTTATTTTTGGCCAATGGGGGTTGTTCTAGAGCTTGTCCCATTGATGCATCGAGTCTTCTTGGTCCTGGTTCGCTATGTAGTGGCGTACTTCTTTAAGATTGAACTCCCCACCTTCTTTTTGCCCCCATCTCAGCTGGTCATTTCCATCTGTGACTGCAATTTTTCGTCTCCCCAATTCTTCATCCACCTCTTTAACTGTTGTTGCGGTCTGGTCTCGTGTCTGTGGGGTGAGAGTATTCCAGATTCTCCATTTGTTGCGATTTGTTTCTTGTTTCCAATAATGGTAGACTCAGGGTTTTTCCTTGGGCCATCGTCTCCTATTGGAGATCCTCCTAGCCTAGTTTTTCCATTCTGGGTTCTAGTTGCCAGGCATCCTCCTAGAAACGAGCGGTTCTGCCATTCCTTATTTCCCAAAAGCTGTGTGTCTGGATCCAGGTTTTGTTGCGCCAGTCCAAGTTCCAGATGGCAGAACCTTCCCTGGTGCCTCTAAAGCGGATTTTGTCCTGGTCTCTAATGTCTGGGGCATACTTTGCCTTCCACAGGTTGACCAATAACATTGTTGTTTCTTTGACCCATCGCCACCAGATTTTCGCCCCATAGACATCGTTGGTCACTTGTGGGTCGTGTAGCCTCAGGCCTCCTTTGTTTTTTGGCTTACAAATCTTCTCCCAAGCCACCAGTGCCCATTTTTGCCTTGTCTTTTCTCCTTGCCACATAAATTCCCTTTGTATGGTTCTTATTTTTTGTAGAATCCCCTTGGGGGATGGGAAAAATGACATCATAAAGGTTGGGATAGCTTGCAAAATTGACTTGGTTAGGATGAGTCTTCCAACTAGGTTGAGGGTTTGTACATCCAATTTTTTACCCGGTCTTGTAGCTTGTTGACTATTCCTTCCCAAGTTTACAGTTTGTAGGCTTTGTCTGTCAGGGGGATGCCCAAGTACTTGGTTGGGAGGGATTTTTGTTCAAAGCCCAAGATGTTGGCCAAATTCCTTTGGATAGCAGGGTTGGTATTGAAGAAGAAGATCATAGATTTGAATTGGTTTATCTTTGCCCCTGAGGCTTCCCCAAACTTGTCTAATATTCGTTTGTAGGCTTTCACTTCCTTGACCATGGGCATTCCATGGAGTAAGGTATCATCCACGAACTATTGGTGTGTAGAAGTTGGGCAATTCTCGTAGGGTTTGATATCTTTTATTTCCCCTATTGCGGTTGCGCTTTTTATGCTTCGACTGAGTCCTTCCATCATTAAGATGAAAATGAAGGGGGACACCAAGTCTCCCTGTCTGATGGCTCTTGTGGGCTAGTAAGGCTTGGCAGGGGCTCCATTTACTAGTAGCGAGAAGCTTGTCGTGGATACTAGGTTGACTATCCATCTGATCCAGTGTTGGGTGAAGCCAAAGGCTTCCAGGGTCTTGACCATATAGTGCCAGCAGATTTTTTCATAAGATTTCGCTAGGTCCAGTTGTATTATCATTCCCCCTCTTTTCTGAAGCTTCAAGGTGTGGATAAGTTCGTGGGCATGGGTAATATTGTCCATTATTTTCCTTCCTTCCATGAAACCTGCCTGCTCTTGTGAAACCAGTGTGGGTAGGAGTGGTTTCAATCTATTTGCTATAACCTTGGAAATTATCTTATACACCACATTGCATAGTGCTATAGGTATGTAATGATCGGGGTTTTTGGCTTCATTTTCTTTGGGGATGAGTGTGATTAAAGTAGCATTTAGTTCTTTCAAAATGGAGGATGACCTTCTAGAGTCTTCCACTACCCTATAAACGTCATGTTTTCCGACTTCCCAACAGGCTTTGAAGAATTCCACTGTGAAACCATCTGGGCCTGGGGCTTTTCCATTGGGCATTTCCTGGAGTGCCTGGTCTATTTCCTTCTTTGCAATGGGCTTGATCAGTTTGTGGTTTTGTTCATCTGTTACCAGGTGAGGGATATGCTAGATTACCTTTTGTATGGCCTCCATTCTATCTTGGTTAGGTTCTTGGGCTATCCCATGGAAGTGGTTTACCAGAGTTGTTTCGATGTCCTTATGGGACTCTCTTTCTATGCCATTCTGGTCCCTAATCTTCAAGATTTTGTTGTGGGCTCTTCTGGCCAACTAGTTGGCGCTCAAAATATGTCACCTTGGGAGGGACAATATGAACCAAGATTGATGTCGACAAGTCGGTAATCAGAGCATTATCTGGCCTAAAACCTTCAGTTTCAAGGTCATAAATGATGGATTTCTCCAGATCTGTAAATTCTCCTCTCAGAGCAGACTCAGGCATAGTTTCTCGTGACCCAGTTGCTTCAAATGACCCTTCTTGATCAAGTCTTTGCCTCAACAGTCACAGAGGTGGCTCCAAAGTAACCGATGACATGCCCTGAATCCTTCGCGACCGGAGAAGTTGTTGATATTCCACTTTGTGAAATGATCAAATGACATAGTAAGGCTTGACTAGCGTAGAACAAAAAGCACACACTAAAAGGTTTCCTAAAGATAAATCAAGCATTCGACTAACTAGTGGGAAGGATGGCTACGTCAATCGACACTAGAGAAAATAACTGGTGTAAGTGAAACTCAAGCACAGAAGCACCCTCCAGGTATACTCTACGAAGCGCGATCTGACACTCGTCCTAGGTACCGTGGTATACCCCCGCAATCACCTATGTAATTCCGTAAAATATGGGCAACTAAGTTGCCAGATCGCAGTCAGTTACCAGGTGGGTACAATCGACAATCGTGAAGATCGTAATGAGAAGGATAAAAAGTCTGAAGACTTTCAATGGTATCGAAAGAAATTGGTCCAGAAGACAATTGAGGATCTCGGACGAATTCGAGGTCCATGAAGCTTCGTAGGAAAATGTGATCGGTTTTGTTCCCTTAGAAAGACCCTCAATATACAATCCCCACTACGTCCAATATAGCTTTGAAGGGGTTATCTCATTTTCATTTCCTCAAGTGACCTCATGTTTATCCCATGTGTTAGAGGTGGGTCCTGTCTAACTCTTACGACAATGGACTTAAAACACTCCCTATCTCAAACTCCGATGTTTGTTTTAAAGTGGCCTTGAATATTTTCCTCTTCACACCTAATTCAAGGCCCTAAAACCCTAAGCTAGTCGGTGAACCCTACAAACAAAAATTCTAATGTATTTTAGATTAAGCATTAATTTTAAGGATTGATTTACGCAAAGGGTGTGGCAGTGAAACTGATGGTGCTACGAAGAGACGAATAAGGAAGATAAATTTAAAGCATTTGAAAGCAAAAGATACTTCAAAATTAAAGAAATGCTTGTAAACAACTCTATGTAAATTCAACTTTTCTAATTAATATTTCAAGATCTTGTAAATTAAGAAATCCTAAAAATTGCTTTCGTTTGACTACAAACTACTTATATTTTAGGAAATCGAAAAGAACTTTGAAATGAAGACTCTTTTTCTTTTGCAAATAACAACCTTGACTACTTTACCAAACTGAATGCAAGAAAATAAATTCCTATTTTTTTTCTTCGAATGTCTTTAACAAGAAAAAACTGAAGTAAAAACTTTTTTTCATTTTTTCAAAGCAAGAAACAAGAACAAAGAGAAAACTGAAAACAAGATTGATAAAGACCCTAACCAAGAAGCCAAAAGGAGGATCTAAAACTTGACATCTTTCTCTAAACCTTTTAGGGAAAACAAAAGAAGACTAATGAACAAGTAAACTGAAACTTCAACCCAAGTTATGGCCGCAGACAAAGACTCTAACTCATTCAAGAAAGTCCTAATATGTTTGAAATTCTATCAGGAAAGAGACAAACTCTCTCTTTATTGAAAAATACTTTCAATAAACAGAGATGTGGGTTGTTGCATCAACAAACTGCATATGTATGCAGGATTTCTACTGTGTAGAGCACGTATATATGTTGGATTACCCAAAAAAGGACACATACACCTCTGAGACTTTTCAAAAATAAAAATACAAGGCAGACTTATAGGGCAGGGGAAGTTGGTATGCACCTTGCAGTTGACCAGAAACCCTAAAAAAACTCAGTAAAATTGACTGAAACTTGAAAGGAAAACAAAAGACCAATCAACAATCCAAAAACATCCCTAAAAACCCTATAGAGAATCCCCATTATGGTCACCAATTCTGCTAGTGGGAAAATCTCCCTATAACTATACCAGGGTTTAGGATATAGACAAAGAAAATGACCTCCTAAAAGACAATCCATCTTCTACACTACCCCAAACATACCAAAATAAATGAACATAAAGAAATAGAAGAGAATATAGGTAATTGTACCTTTATCCCATGTCTGGTGATGATCTCCTCAAGCTCTGTAGCTCCAAAGACTACAAGTCTCCTCCCAAAGTTGACCTGCATCCAAGACTAGGAAAACAAGGGCTACTAGCATGCTATTTATATTCATAAATTAGGGTTAGATATCAAATGCTATGTATAAATCATAGAAAAGACATAAAACATCATCATTTGGGACAGGGAAAAGAGATTCTTTTATTCATTAAACAAATACTGAAACTTACAATCCTTTTCGACCATCATTCCACAAACCTGGTCTGGGCTTATATTTACAATGCTCCAAGTGCACCTTCAATAAGCAGATTCTCACAATATACTAATCACCTCAATGAAAGGGAATGGGTTGAATGGAATAAAAGGGGTTGAAGAGGGAATGTTGAGGCAATACCTCACAAAAGGTAGAAAATCATTGGGCAAGGAAGGGAAGTGAAATTGGGCAGAGTTTCATTGTTCTTATGCTTGTTTGTGAAATGAGACCCCAACACCTCCTTTTATATGACAAAAGGATGGTCATTCGGTTGGTGGACGAGCTATAGCAAGTGATTTGGTTGGGAAACCTCCAATAGCCCGTAAATTCCATTGAATTCCTTACAACGTTTTAATTTTTTTCAATTTTTGGAGGTATAAGTGGGTTGTGTATTGTGCAGCAAGCGTATGTACATGGGTTGTCTAGCATGAAACAAGTGTATGTACGCGGGTAGTAATGGTGCAGGGTGCGTACATGCTCTAAAAATTGTTTTTTTTAAGTAGAGCTTCTCAACAATGATTTGGAAAATTATGCAAGTAAGAGGGCCAATGCCATGTATGAATGAGTAGGAAATTTTAGGGTTATAACATTAGGGTACAAATAATTGGGTCTCGAGTTTGTTTCTCTTGAGGAAAAAATCTCTCTCACGCCCAAGCGACCTCTCATGGAGGGAGAAATTAAAGACGATGGGATAGTAGATCCCTTCAAAATATTGCTCGAGGAATCCTTGACACAACAGAGGAATGAGATGATGGATATTTTTGCGTAAATCCTTCGGCGGATACCAATAGGCGACTCATCTTCCTCACACGGAGGCGCCGCCCCCTTGAAGGTACAAATCAACTTCAATATTCCTATATTTGAAGGTCAAATAGACTTAGATGCTGTCAACAAATGGTTAAATCTTCTAGAAGGGTATTTCTTTGTCAATAACTTCTCGAATAGAGAAAATATTACTTTTGCACTCCTCAAATTAATTCCCCATGTCAAATATTGGTGGGAAACTTTCTCTAAGAAGAAGGAAACAGAGTGTTATAACCCTAAATTGCACCATACATGCTTACCTGGCATCAGGCCATCTCAGATCCCTTCTTTGCCAAAGCACTGCTGAACAACTCTTTTAATAACCTCTTTTATAAGGGCCCATGCGCCCTAATCTATTACTGCACATGTGTACACAATAGTTGACCTAAAACAACCTGCGTGGACCGACAAAAGCATGAAAAAAGGAAAGTTGCCGACGAAACACAGAGCTCTGGGTAATTTAACTGAAACTCCCGACCATGCATGGACGAGGGTTCGTCCAAATACCTAGCTTCTTCTAGCCTATAAAAGAAGGGCTAGGGGTCCCATTTGGAAGAGGAAAAAGATAGCAAAGAAACTCTGCCCATTTGCATATTCCCATTGTCCCAACCCTTTAGCCATCCTTGTGCCAGAAGAGATACTAAGCAAAGAAGTTGGAGGACATTTGAAGAGGAACCCAGGATTAGGTTCGCGGAGCGGTGGCCAGTCTTGACTTTTTGTAAGTTGACTCAGTCAAAGTAATAAAAAAATGCTTTTCTCGTCCCAATTCATGAGTTATTCATAGTTTGTTAAGTACATGTTTGAATCTCTAACCCGTTAGTCTATAGGTAAGATGCATGTGTAGTTGTTGCTTGTCTTGTATGCAGGTCAACTTTGGAAGGAGAATTGTGAACAAGTAATCAAGCGCGACAAGGGATCGACATCGAACACCTGGAACAAGGTAGGTTGATCTGGCCATGTATTTACTAAAAAGGAAATGGGATTTAAGTCTGGGGACAAAGGTAGAAAGTAGATTTTTTCTTGGTCATATTTGCATGCAAAGCATAACCCTATTTGCTAGTCCGTAAGGATATTTCCTTCACAACAGAATTGACGACCATAGTGGGGAAGTCTCTAGGGTTCCTAGGAATTTTATTTGTTTTTGGGTAGTTTTTAGAAAAAGACTGGTTTTTCTTGCCTGTTTTTTTTTTTAGTTTCTGCAAAGTCTGAGCTAGCAGAGAGTCTGGTTTACCATACCAACTTTCTCTGTTATTTTCTTGACTGTGTTTGTCGAGACCCATAGAGGTACACGCGGCCTACATAAGGTCTGCATGCGTGTACCCGCGCCCTACTCTCTTACAGCTCGCGCGCGAATGCTAGCTGAGGAAGTAGCAGTAGCGTGTAGAGTCCAGAGAATTTTTGAGGCAGTCATCCTCTTCCCTATCAGAATCAAACATTCTCAGGGGTTTTCTAGGATTCTTTCTATGTCTTCGTTGTTTGCAGTCTTGTCTCAGATTGGTTTGTTTTACAAAAAAATTATTTACATTGTTTTCTTTTTCTGTTAAAAAGAGTGTCCAAGCCTTCAAGGGATCCTGGTTATCAATATCAGTGGTCTCTTCCTGGTTTGGGTTGTCTGTTGTTATTTTTTCTTAGAGTTTAGAGATACACGTGGCTTGTACAAGGTTAGCCCATGTGTACATGCCCTATGTCTCTATACAGCTCGCGTTCACATGCTTGTTATTAGATCAACAATAGCATGCTTGTACAGGATAATTTTTGTTAAGGGTAAGGAAGTCATCCTTTCCCTTGATGAGAATTATACCTCTTAGGTGTTTGAATCTCTGTCTTAGAAGCTAGTAAC
>JASDQU010681112.1:32751-45307 GCA_032191745.1 Picea mariana
TCGTATGTGCGAGGAATTGCAGCACATGACACAAAGGTTGATGGAAGAAGCATGAAGGCATGAAGAGTTGTGACATGCCAAGAAATGAGCAATGGAGGAACACCATATTGAAGAGTTGAAGTGTGAAATGTGTGAAGAATCATTGCCCAACTGGGGTCGCGAGACATACAAAAAGGACCAAGTAAGTAATTTCTTACGTTATTGTTTGAGATTGATCAATTATCCTGATGTTGCACATAAGTTGATGTGAATGCTAGCCACTATGGGGAAGGAAATGACAGATCAGTCCATATCATCTCCCCTACCAAAAATAAAACTATGCCAAGTCAGTTAGAAAAAGTGCACGGGGCGCAAATTCAAGATGACAACAGAGCTTGGTGGCTATGGCATGGATGGAGTTATGTTGGATTTGGGTTTCGACGTGAATATATTGTTGAAGAAGTCCTGGGAGGTGATGGTAAACCAAACTTGGTCTAGTCTCCCATCCAGTTGCGCTTGGAAAACCAATATAATATATATCCTATAGGCTGACTAGAGCAAGTGGAAGTAAATATAGAATGGGTGAAGACCAAGGCCGACTTTGAGGTCATAGATATTATTGATGACTTTGACCCATACCCCACATTGCTTGGCATCAACTCGGCCTTTGATAACAATGCAATGTTGAATTTGAAGAAGAGGCATATGTCATTTGAGGCAGACACCCTGCGTGTAGAGCACCTCTGGATCCATATGAAGGGGACATATACAATGATATAGTGGATGAGGATGTGTAGATCTTAGTTGTTGAAAAAATCTATAATATCACTGGGTGTAGGGAGGATTACATCAACCCCACCACAAATTGAGAGTTAAGTTGGTGAAGTGTTAAATATTATGACACTGATTCTGAAGATGCCATGGACAGGTGGTAAAAAAAGTTGTATTAAGTCTCCACTCCCAAATGTGTGAGGATAACACAAGTAGTGCGGTGGATAGGATCTAAGCTATGTGATTCCCCATGATTTAATGGGACACGACCGGTAGAGGCATTCCTCATACGTATGGAGAAGGTTGTCCATGTGGAACAAAGGATCTAGGACATGGATGCTCCAAGTTCTATTATTGCACATAGGCATCATCAACTATACTTGGTTTGAAGAGCGTAACTTGCTTCCCTAAATGGGTATGTATACCCCCAAAATAATTGAGTAGTACATTTGGGTTATTGGGAGACACACCCAAGATACTCACTATTTTTATGAACTTGGTGGAGTACTCTTAAGTAATATTTCCTTGCCTCTTCTTGAAGTAATACCAGCTGAGGGACACTTGTGCAGTGGTGGGTGACACATTGCTTGAATATTCAAAGTTGGGTGCAAGTGGATGAGTTGATAAAAGTTCAGTTCCATCCCATCATTGATTTTTAATTGGCCAATCGGTACAAGGGTACTGAGGATCCCCTAGAACTCATTTCGTTTTGAGAATGACGCTGAACTGCTAAGAATATTCCTCAAACCCAATGGGTCCATCAATTCATCCACACTTTGGATATGGTCTTTAGGAGTTGGTATATTCAAGATGAGCTCTGGAGGAAAGCAGTCGAATGGACTCATACAAGCTCCCATTTTTTCTTAAGATTCATCTTCATAGAAAAAGATTCGACTCAAAGAGAGGCTCTCCTCCAGATTAAAGATTTTATTTTTCATCGACAACCAAAGGAAACCACACCCAGGGTGGTATTCTCATATCATCAGATGGTGGAAAAACTAAAAGAGGAAGTACATTATTGGAAGATCGATGTCTATAATATTGATGACGATGACCCATACAACATCCAGATCATAGAATATGAAGGAGAAAGTGCACTAAAAGGTAAGGTGGAAGAGATGGATGCATTGAACTATAATGGTCTGATTAAAACTAAGAAACATAATATTGGCACTAAGGAAACGCCCAAGATGGCCATCATTGGAGATTATTGGGATAAGGAGATGGTCACTCAAGTTGTTGATCTCCTCAAGGAATATGAGGACTTTTTTCCTCGAAGATTTTTTGAAATGAAAGGAATTGTAGGATCATTGGGGACCATGAACATTCAACTCAAACCAGATGCCAAACTAGTCAAAAGAAGGCCTTATCGATTAAATCCCAAATATAAAGAAAAGGTGTGCAAATAATAGGATCGATTGTTGGATGTTGAGATGATTGTCCCTATGGAGGAGTATGATTGGACTAGCCATATGGTGGTGCAATCCAAGAAGACCGATGATATTCGAATCTGTGTAGATATGAGAAGTCTCAATGCAGCCTGCATCCATGACCCTTTCCCTACACCTTTCACAGATGATGTGTTGGAAAATGTTGGTGGTTGGGAAGCCTACTCTTTTACAGACAAATTTTTAGGGTACCATCAAGTTTGAAACACAGAGGAGGATCAATCCAAAATCACCTTTGCGATAGAATGGGGGTCCTTTGTGTACACTATCATGACCTTTGGCTTAGAGAACGCCCCTGTAGTATTTTCCCATATAATGATCCAATCCTTCAAGGAATTCATCCACAAGTTTCTTGAATTTTCACTCATAATTAAAGAGGACAAATATACAAATAATAATAAAATTTTATTTATAAATAAAAATAAGATAAATATACAAATAAAGAGAACAAAGAAAAAAATATTTATAAATAAAGAATAAGATGAAAACAAAAGTAAAAGTGTATAGAGAACTAAAGGAAATATAACGTTATCACATTATGTAATTAAAGTCCATCTCCACTAAGAATTATGTGTGGGTGGATGGGTAATGAGGAAAGATTCCCTTTATGCACATATAAGAAGATCACACTATTTAGTCTCATATGATTAATCCAGGGTTAAACATTAAACAACATTAAACATTTCAAAGGCAAAGTGGAGGGAATGTTATATATTTATGATTACAATTTTTTTTCACAATGTTATGTGTTTATGATTATCAAAATTCATTAGGGTTATATCCCTATAACATTAACAAAATATATCTCTAATATAAAACAATAAAAAAATAAATATTAATTAAAAAACTTAAACAACCAAACCATATATGTATGTTTATAGGTTTACTTGTATATTGTAACTTTTGTGTTTGTATTTCTATCTAAGTTCACATTAAAATTCTTCTTGATTTGTTATGGTTTTTCTTATATTTCTTTAGTGTAAAAAATGTATGAAATTTCTGTTTATTAAAAAATCTTAATAGCAATATTAAGAAACTCTATTAAAAAAAATGTGTTATAATATATTTTATAATTATTTATTATTTATATATATATTTTTATGAATTGTAATTATCTATATTATCATTTACAATTTTTTTTGAAAATATAATTATGTTAATTATATTTAAAGTTATTTATTATCCCGTATGGGGTGACAGAGAGAGCATTACAGCCACGTGGAGGGGAGTCGGGACGGGGAGTTAATATAACCTTGGGCCCCCGTCAACTCGCACATTAACAAGCCATGTGCGCACGCAGAAGCATTCAAGGTCCAAGACCACTCGCGCAAGCGATGCGTACTAGCATTTACAAGCTGGTTTTAATGGTGGAATTGACGGATATGGTTATAGCTATAGCCACCGTCTTCGCGCTCATAACACAGATCGAGAGCCTTGGGAGCCGACTACCCGCGATCTCCCCGAAGCCTCAGCATCTTGGTCGATTTTCTCATACCTGGACGCCACTTGTGGACCCTGGAGGCAAACACAGAGCCTGCAACATGCCAAGAATCCGAGGTAGGTCGCGACGGGGGGCAGCTTGGTATGCTGCGCAGTCGCGCCGCAAACGAAAGGAAACTTTTGAACGAGCCATGGCAATGGCCACTAGACGACGCAGACAGAAGCTCAGGAGGCCTCAAAGACGGTTCAAGGAAGAACGGATTCCAGAAGAGGGCCCAAACATTCAGCTGGAGCACACCCTGTTCGCCGCACCTGCAAATTGGCACCCGGGCTCATCCTCTGGCTTGGCTGGCCCTTTACAGCAGGCGGAAGACACCCCCACCGAGGAGTGGCCTTACACACCTTGTTATGTGGTGGAAGAACCACCACCCGAGCCCACCAAAGTGGAAGAGGTCCCCAACCGGAAAAGCGACAAAGCGGCTACCACATAGGAGCGCGAGGACAGCCACCATGCAGAGCAGCACCCTTCAAAGGACTGGGACCTTCTCAATCTTCTGTTCGAGATTAAGCAGCAGCTTGAGGACCAGGTTTTTCGCATGACAAGACTCGAGCAACGCCTGGACATGTTCTTTGCAGCRCACTCRAGAGCTACGCCAAAGAAGCAGTGCCCGACTTGTGCCAGAGTCTATGCCTTTCCYGCGCGATGGAAGCACTCARCAATGGTYGACGACAYACACCAGGGTCCAGAGGTTATCTGATWTRTAGTCCTAGACTTTGTTTATGGCATAGTTATTTCAGTTTACGCCTTAAGCTAGATACTTATAACTGTCTCGTAGATATGGTTAATAGCACCAGTTTTAGAACTTTGCCTACTCGTCCCGGTTTCCTTCGGGTGGGACGCAGCAGAGATGTTTTGGTTGTTTTTTGCTTATTCTGCAAACAGGGTGACACTTGGACTTGGGTGCCCAGCTGTCCTGATTTCCTGCCTAGGCGGGACAGCTGGCTTCACCTTCAGATTTGTTTTTTGATGACTTTAATATATCAGGATCCAACCTTTTATTTACAAAAAAAAAAAAAGTTATTTATTATTATTTTTATTTTTTATAATTATTGTTTTTATTATTTACAAATTTAGAATATATTTTATTTAACAATTTTATTTATTTATTTTTCCAATAGTTGTTTGACTATTCAATTGAATCAAATRCAAYTTTTTAATATATATAGAGATAACAATCATTCTTCACAACCATTCAAGCTAAATCCAATTAACAACCTAACAAATAAGATCCATAAACTTCCCCTCTTTAATTAAATACAATCCATATCTTAAGAGTTCAAATGTCAACTATGCAACAAAGATCCCAAGATTAAGAGTGTATCAAAGTTATAAGATTCTTTTTGTTATAATTAAATGATGATTCCAAGATTTAATCGTCAACTATGCAACAAAGATTCTAAGATTAAGGGTGTATCAAGGTTATAAGATTCATTTTCTTATAATTAAATGATGATTTTAAGATTTTTTTGTTATAATTAAATATTTATTATTGTCACTTGGGTGTAGCTTGGATGGTTGTGAGGAATGATTCTTATCCTCCCCACCCCCGATCAAATCTCATAATAACATGAATACAACTCATATAAGTATGTTGTAATTATTACTAGCCTATATATATTGGATAATTACCTTTAATTCTTAATTGAATAACAAAGCAATTACTATTTCCAAAAAAATATATTCCTTCAAGTGAAAATAAATAAATTAATTAATTAAAAACTTATTATTATTAAATAATAAACTCTAACCATGTTATCCCATCCCAAAATCCGCCTCTTATAATTAAATAAAGAACTTAAATTACTTCGATGGATCTTGGGACGTGCACGCTGTAATGTGAGACCATTTTGTTTGATAATATTAAGTTTAAAATTTAAATATTACTCGGAGGTTTTTGTTGGATAATATTAAATTTAAAATTAAATTAATTAATAAATACTTAGATGTTTCCTTGAATAGTTGTGATGTAATGGTATTGTTTGTTACTTCTATATTAATATGTTATAATATTAATTTCATGTTTTATAAGTTTGTTTTGACTAATTATTATTATTTATTTATATTTATTAAAATTAAAATTCTTATATATTATTATTATTTTTTTGGATGAGAGTACATGTATGTATAAGTTTATAATGGAATGATAATAACTTAAAATAATTTATTTTTTTATTTAAATTTAAATATTTAAAATATTAAATAAAATAAAATAAAAACAAATAATGGTTAGACATTTATTTTTTATTTAATTTTAAATTTTATATTTAAGATATTAAATAAAATAAAAAACAAATAATGATTAGGGTAAGTCTAATTTAAAAAATAAATGGTTAGGGTAAGTCTAATTTAAAAAATAATGATAAGTATAAGTTTATAATATATAGATAATATTTTTTTTTTAAATTAAATATTTGATTATAAATTTTATATTTAAGAAATAAAATATTAAATTTAAAAAAATAATATAATAATAATTTGGCAAGTTTAATTTTAAATAATAATCACATAATAATCACTGATCAAAGTTTTTGTTATAAATTATCTAATCAAGACATATAATATTTTCCAAAATGAACTTTTTTTTTTTTTACTATAATCATTATACAATTACAAAAAATTCATTCATAATTTGAAAAAGAATTCAATCTTATATTTTTATTTTCAAAAACTCATTATAATTTTATAATATTGATTTTGAAAATTTCTCACAAATTAAGCCACGAACACCAAATAAACACAATTCAAACAAAAAAACATTTAAAAACACATAAATATTAACATTACCCATAGTATGGAAACACAACTCAAACAAGGAACATCAAGAAAACACACATTATATATTGTATTTATTTTATTTGAGGTTTATTATAGATACATATGTTTTTTACCTTAACTTCCATGTTATATTTATGGATAATTTAAATATTTTCCTTACATTTAATAAAAACTATTAAAATTTTTTCTTAAATTTTGAGATATGAAATTAGAATTATAAAATATCATAATGAAAAAAATTTCATTCAAAACCAAGGAACAAATACATAAAAATAAAGAGAAGAGGATATAACAATAAGAAAACAAAGTTGTATGTGGAGAAAGTAAACATCTTAAACAAGAGCACGGTGTAAAAGTTGAAGATTTAAAAGATGAAAACTATGAAGTGAAAGTTACAAAGATGAAGTCATATTAATATCCGTGTTATTATTTGTTGTGGGTAATTTGGATAGTAAGTGAGAAAAAAATCTACTTTAATTAGTTGGGGTGAAATTAAATATGGGAGATAATGAAAAGTAAAGTAAAAGTAAGATTGAAGGATTATATATAAGAAAAATAATAAATCTTAGTTTATGAAAGAATGTAAGATAAATAATAATATCGATCTAATTTAACATGTTTAGTTGTGATAAAAAGTGTTATCATCTGTCTAGGTTCAATTTCCACATGTGATATGTTGAAATCTTAATGAGTGTATTGGTGTAATATTCTTGAGCCATGTGTTGATAGTCCTTGTCCACTTGTTCCAATGCAACTAGTCTTTGCTCAAGAGAAGCGGTGTCACAGAGAAGTTCTCTGGACTCTCCTAGATGAGAATCTCTTTAGCCTCCCCTAGATGAGATTGCTCGTTTGGATGAGTTCTCTCAACTATTCTTTTCTCATCTAGGGCATCCTATAGAATGATGCCTTTGAGTCTCTCTAAGGAAATTTGTTGGCACCCAAAGCTTTGGGTTAATCTCACGCGCATGCACAAATGCAGTTGTGCGCACTCATTCCAAGTTTTGTGCAAACCCATTCCATTTTTACGTGCAACTAAGCTAATGCGCTTGAGAATCACAAGAAGTGCACATTGGACCAAGTTTTGATATTGTGCGCCAAGTCCTAGGCCTATTAAATGTGTCGGCCTGAGTTTTGATGTGCACCAGAAACTAAGAAGACGCACGATAGAATCAAGAAAGGAATTGTTGGGAAATATTCTCGAATTATTATTACCGGCAACATAAGGGAATATGGAGTTGACAAAAGATGAGTTGGTGAGGCACTTAAGATTGCCCCAATTCCATAAGGCTAGGTGGACTGCAGGAAGGTGCCAAAAGCATGTGAAGAAGTTCATCAATAGAACAAGTGGAGCAGAATTGAAAGAGATAGAGCCCCTGAGCAGAAAAAGATATAAAAGGAAGCAGCGATATAAAAAATAGAGTTAGAGAGTTAGACACTCATATAGAAGAGTCATCTGAAACAGTTTATGCGCGATGCATAGAGAATTATTGAGGAAGAAAGAGAACACAAAGAGTTGCAGTGCGCAATACAGAGATCACTCGAGGAGGCTCGAACCTGTGAAGAAGTGCAACGAGTGACATAGAGGTCACTGGAGGAGGCCCAGTCTCCAGATTCGGGAATAAGTGCAACGGGTGATATAAAGGTCACTAGAAGAGGATCACACCTAAGAAGAGTTGTAGTATGTGATGCAACAATCATTGGAGAAAGCTCGTATGTGCGAGTAATTGTAGCACATGACACAAAGTTTGATGGAAGAAGCATGAAGGCGGGAAGAGTTGTGATATTCCAAGAAAAGAACAATGGAGGAACACCATCTTGAAGACGTGAAGTGTGAAATGTGTGAAGAATCATTGCCCAACTTGGGTCATGAGACATACACAAAGGACCAAGTAAGTAATATCTTACGTTATTGTTTGAGATTGATCAATTATCCTGATGTTGCACATAAGTTGACGTGAATGCTAGCCACTATGGGGAAGGAAATGACAGATCAGGCTATATCATCTCTCCTACCAAAAATAAATCTATGCCAAGTCAGTTAGAAAAAGTGCATGGGGCGCGAATTCAAGATGACAACAGAGCTTGGTGGCTATTACATGGATGGAGTTATGTTGGATTTGGGTTCCGACATGAATATACTATTGAAGAAGTCCTGGGAGGTGATGGGTAAACCGAACTTGGTCTAGTATCCCATCCAGTTGTGGTTGGAAAACCAATATAATATCTATCCTATAGGTCGACTAGAGCAAGTGGAAGTGAATATAGAAGGGGTGAAGACCAAGGCCAACTTTGAGTTCATAGAGATTATTGATGACTTTGACCCATACCCCACATTGCTTGGCATCAACTCGACCTTCGATGACAATGCAATGTTGAATTTGAAGAAGAGGCATATGCCATTTGAAGCAGACACCCCATGTGTAGAGAACCTTTGGATCCATATGAAGGGGACATATACAATGATCTAGTGGATGAGGATGTGTAGATCTCAGTTGTTGAAAAAATCTATAATATCATTGGGCATAGGGAGGATTACATCAACCCCACCACAAATTGAGAGTTAAGTTGGTGAAGTGTTGAATATTATGACACTGATTCTGAAGATGCCATGGATAGGTGGTAAAACAAGTTGTATTAAGTATCCACTCACAGATGTGTGAGGATAACACAAGTAACGCAGTGGATAGGATCTAAGCTATGTGATTCCCCATGATTTAATGGGATACGACTGATAGAGGCATTCCTCATACATATGGAGAAGGTTGTCCCTGTGGAACAAAGGATCTAGGACATGGATGCTCCAAGTTTTGTTATTTCACATAGGCCTCATCAACTGTCCTTGGTTTGAAGAGCGCAACTTGCTTCCCTAAATGGGTATGTATACCCCCAAAATACTTGAGGAGTACATCTGGGTTATTGGGAGACACACCCAAGATAATCATTATTTTTATAAACTCTGTGGTGTACTCTTAAGTAACATTTCCTTTCCTCTTATTGAAGTGATACCAACTGAGGGACACATGTGCAGTGGTGGGTGACACATTGCATGAATATTCAAAGTTGGGTGCAAGTGGATGAGTTGATAAAAGTTTAGTTCCATCCCATCATTGATTTTGAATTGGCCAATCGGTACTATGGTATTGAGGATCCCCTAGAACTCATTTATTTTTGCGAATGACACTGAACTACTAAGAATATTCCTCAAACCCAATGGGTCTATCAATTCATCCACACTTTGTATATGGTCTTTAGGAGTTGGTATATTCAGGATGAGCTCTGGAGGAAAACAGTCGAATGGACCCATACGAGATCCCATTTTTTCTTAAGATTCATCTTTATAGAAGAAGATCCGACTCAAAGAGAGGCTCTCCTCCAAATTAAAGATTTTATTTTTCATCGGCAACCAAAGGAAACCACACCCAGGGTGGTCTTTTCATATCATCAGATGGTGGAAAAACCAAAAGAGGAAGTACATTATTGGAAGATCGATGTCAATAATATAGATGACGATGACCCATGCAACAACCAGATCAAAGAATATGAAGGAGAAAGTGAACTAAAAGGTAAAGTGGAAGAGATGGCTACATTGAACTATAATGGCCTGATTAAAACCAAGAAACATAATATTGGCACTGAGGAAACTCCCAAGATGGCCATCATTGGAGATTATTGGGATAAGGAGATGGTCACTCAAGTTGTTGATCTCCTCAAGGAATATGAGGAATTTTTTCCTTGAAGCTTTTCTGAAATGAAAGGAATTGTAGGATCATTGGGGGCCATGAAAATTCAAATCAAACTAGATGCCAAACTAGTCAAAAGAATGCCTTATCAATTAAATCCCAAATATAAAGAAAAGGTGTGAAAATAATAGGATCGAATGTTGGATGTTGGCATTATTGTCCCTATGGAGGAGTATGATTGGACTAGCCATATGGTGGTGCAATTCAATAAGACCAATGATATTTGAATCTGTGTAGATATGATAAGTCTCAATGCAGCCTGCATCCATCACCCTTTCCCTACACCTTTCACAGATGATGTGTTGGAAAATGTTGGTGGTTGGGAAGCCTACTTTTTTACAGACAAATTTTTAGGGTACCATCAAGTTTGAAACGCAGAGGAGGATCAATCCAAAACTACCTTTGCGATAGAATGGGGGTCCTTTGTGTACACTATCATGCCCTTTGGCTTAGAGAATGCCCCTCTAGTATTTTCCCATATAGTGGTCACATCCTTCAAGGAATTCATCCACAAGTTTCTTGAATTTTATTTGGACAATTGGACCATGTTCAGTTTGTTGAAGGGGCACATGCAAGCTCTTTGATTGATGTTGGATCGATGTCGCCAACTCCAAATTTCATTGAATTTGAAGAAATCCATATTTTGTAAACCCTTTGGCACATTGTTGGGACACTTCATGTGCAAGGATGGATTTCTCATAGATCAAGCTAAGATCATTTCCATCTTGGATATCATGGCCCCGACGTCATTTTGGGAGATGCATGCCACATTGGGTCATACAGGATACTACCGATGGTTCATCCAGGATTATGCCCAGATTGCTTCCCCTTTGGAAAATTTGTTGCACAAAGATACTAAGTATATCTGGACACCAGAATGCCAGGAAGCATTGGATACTCTCACATAAACCTTGTCACTGCACCAATTCTAGTTTTCCCTGATTGGTATAAGCACTTTCATGTCCATGTAGATGCTTCGTCCATTGCACTGGTCATGGTTCTTGTGAAATCGGGCGAAGGAAAGATTGACCATCCGATATATTTTTCTATTCACAAACGGTCCGATGCAAAAAATAATTATGCCTCAATAGAGCATGAGGGCCTCACCATGGTATATGAATCGCAAAAGTTTCACCATTACTTATTGGGGACCCCTTTTAAATTATTTACAGATCATTATGCACTCAAATATTTGGTCAACAAGCCAATGTTAGGAGGTTGAATATGTCGTTGGTTGTAACTCTTCCAGGAGTTTGAATTTGAAGTTGTGGTCAAGTCGGGTAGGTACAATTTTGGACCAGATCATATGTCTCGACTTGAAATTGGAGGGGCTAGTTGAAGCCTTGATGATGAACTCCCAGATGCACAAATTTTCTAAGTCGAAGAAATTTCTGATCAATTGGTCAAGATAGTTGAATTTCTCATGTTCGGACAACAACCACCATGATACACCTAGGATCAGCCTCATCATCTAGTAACCCACAGTGCAAAATATCAATTGATTGTCAGGCAGTTGTATAAGTTGGGTGTGGATGGAATCTTGCGTCGTTTCACATTCGAACATGAACGAGACCCTATTTTGTATGAAGCACATGAGGGTATTGATGGAGGACATAATGCAGGGAAGGATACAACATGTAAGGTTTTGTACATGGGGCTCTGGTGGCCCTCACTCTTTGTCAATGCCAAGGCCTATTATAAGCATTATGGCATGTGCCAACACATTGGAAAGCCCTGTCAGAGAGATGGGCTTCCTTTATTTCTAGTGACCGCACTAGAATCATTTGACAAATGGGAAATTGATTTTGTGGGTCTCATCATGATAAGTGTTGTTCCTAAGTTTATACTTAAGGCTCAAAGTATAATGTCAAGGCATCAAAAAATAAGGAAAGTTTTAATATTTCTTTTTCTACCTCAGTTGTATGAGAAAAGATCCCTGGAATGAATTAACAGTATAACAGCTCAGAGGTTGTCTTTCGTGTCTGAGTTAAAATTAAAAGCATTGGGTGTAATGAGAGAAAAACATAAAGCTGTTAGACAAAGCAAGGCATCTATTATAGAATAATCTTACTTTACTACAGAAGAGGAAAATAGATGATATAACCTTAAATGAAGAATAAAATGTAGCAATCCAATTAACTCACAGGTCTCGTATTTACTAACAGTAAAACAGAGGAAAAGATGTGCGCTATTAAATTACTAAATGAAATGTAACCACAGTAGATGTTGTACTAAGTTATGATTAGGCATTCATCGAGGAAATATATAAAAAGATGTTGAGATATGGAAAGACAAAAGAACACATAACTCAAACTGAATGAAATGTGGAATCTTTGGTCTGC
>JASDQU010681113.1:15896-26877 GCA_032191745.1 Picea mariana
CGAGTCAATCATGGATTTCCTTTTCATTTTGGGTTTGTTTCATCTAGAGTTAATTTGTTTTGCATGATTATAATGTGATTTTACAATCTAATTAATTATAAAGTGAAGGATTAACTCCCACATGTGATAAATATTGTGTGAATTATATGATTGTATTGTGATGATGTAGACCACGATAATCTCTATATATGAATCAAACATGAGAACAATGGGATAAGTTAGGATTGATGATCTCATAGAATCAATTAAGAGATTTAGGAAGAGATTCTTAGAGATAGTTATGGTGATGGTTGAATTGAATGTCTTGTTATGATATATTATTATGGTCACGTATTATATGTAAAGGGACTTATTGTACAATAGAAATACACACGAGTAATGAAATATTGAATAGAATTTCCCCTTCAGAGGTTTATTGAATGTAGACTCCCATTGTACCTTTCTTAATATGTGCTTGAGTGTTATATTGCTAAATCTTAAATTCAACATTTGGTGTGAGAGCTTAGCTACCCATATTGTTGAAATGGTTAAGTCACTGAAGTTGTTGAGCTTTCAGGATGATTCTCCATTATAACACGCCCAACCCCTAAGTTCTCTTTTAAGGGGTGGGGCATGATAATTTCATTTTCCTTAACTTCTCTAGGTTCCCCTTTCTCCAAAGTGTAGGTTATTCCAAACCCGCAGGCTCTTTCCTAGCCCCTTTGAAGAACTTGAACAACATGCACTAGTTTTCCATGCTAGACCCCTTCCTTCATATGACCTCGGGTTGTGGCCAGACGCCAAGACAACAGGCATCTAATTTGATGCTTCAAATCTTTAGGATACGGGCATTTTCACTTCACCACTCACCAATTCTCCCAAACTTTGAACTGGCGAAGTTCCAAAATGACGTGAGAGGGATCGACGATCCCTTCTCCCTTTCTAGATCAACAACCCATAGAAACTTTGAGCTCTGGCACTTCAAAAAATTCCTAAATACTCACAATCGCAAACCTCTGAGGTGAAATCCTTCTGAAGTGTCAGATCTTCTGACACCTGTCTTCTGCGATCGACAGCTCAGGTGGACTCCAACCTCCGGGCCTTTGAGGGTTCTTGTTCCACTTTTCTTCGAAGTGGCTATCCTCTGAAGTAACAGATCGCTCGCCACGTGTCCCCAAACGACAGACAGTTGAGATCCTCTATGTTACTTCGAGCTTCAGGGATTTTCGAAGCACCAAGCTTCAAATCCTTTGGAGGGGCTTTCCTCTGGAGTTAACGATAGACTAAAACACATCTCGTTTGATCGATGGTTCAGATCTCCTCTGACTCCCTGTGACTTCAGAAGTCCTCGTGCCTTCACACTTCAATTCTTCTGGAGTCGATCAATGTCAGGCTGACGACAAACTAGATCTGACGGTTCGAGCGTATCCACGTAACCCCAGAGATATAAGTCTCGTATCTTCTACTCAAGGGTCCCTTGGGTTCCATTGTTAGGCCATTCTTAGAGGGACATCTATCATCCCAAGACACACCGATAAGAATACGCGATGCTTACCTCAGGGCACTGACGTTCCCTTATCTTGCCACGAGGTCAGCATACCTGGAAACATCGTCACTCGACATGTAGGCCCCGATGTGCTCTCAACATGTTACACACGTCCCCAGGATTGAATTGTCAAGAGGGGTCCCGAAGGATCCTTAGATCCATGGTCCAAGCTACTTCGTGACTCCAGTCTTCAGGGGGTCTTGACATTACAACATCCTTGTCCTTCTGAGGTGGTCAACATCGGGCTAACCACATCGTAGATCCAACGTTTGGGATAGTTCCCAGGCGTCCTCAGATCTACAACCCAGATTTACTTCGGGACTTCGGGGGATTCACCTTCTATACAATGAATCTACCCAATTTGTTGGATCCACGAAGTTCGAAGGGCTCGAAGGATTAAAATTTGCATCCCTTCTTCAGATCCGATGATCGTGAGGAGCTTCGGCTCCTCCCAAACTAATCTCATCTAATCGTCTTCCAAACGAAATGTTCTTCCCTTTTTGGGGCTTGAATCTCGCTATCCTTCCCGAGCTTAACACTTAGATAAATATTCCACGCACCCCTTGTTCTCATTCATCAACTCTAGAACTTAAGAGGTTCTCGATCTCTGCTCGCCTCACAGAGACTCCGTGCATACATGCACTACGTCTCCTAAGCTTAACAGACTCCTTCCTCCAGGAGACTCGGAACGACTGGGAGTGTCGACGTGCACACATGAAACTGTGCCCAAGGTAAAAAAACTCACAGTTCCTTTATTTTAACTTGAGCTGCCACAGGGCTCGAGCAATTACATATACAAACCATGCATTTTCTTACTCGCTTAAATACACAATCAAGCAAGGATAAATTGATACAATCTAATTCATCAAGCAAACATGCACATCCCTACAACATTCATAGGATATTCAATCTTTATTCTACAGTTACAGTTCAATTACACAGGATATGACAATACTTATATATTACAGGTTGTAGCCAACCAACTAACTGTGGATGTTCACCTTTCCACCCAAACATAGGCTTAGATGATTTCATTCTTAGTGCGTTGGCCACCCCCATGCCAAGCCAAGATATCACCATGGATTTTATACCAATTCTCAATTATCCTTTCTCTTTCACATCTTCTGCTCAAATCCCGTTCTCTGCAAACTCTCAGAGATCCCTTTCTTTGTCACAACCTCGACAAGGTTTATCAGATGCTTCCTCAGCATCAATCTCGCGACCTTCTGCTCATTCTTAGCTGGAGAGCTTCTTTCATTCTCCACTCTTCTCTTTATTCTCTTATGTGCCTTGCACGCACATCTCTTCTATCATGTTCCTTCTGTTAGAAGGAAATCTTAGGTCAGTCTAGGTCTGCAGGACCCTATGGTACTTTAGGCTAACCTTCTATGGCTAGACCATGCTTCAATTCATGGGGGTGGTTGATGGTTCAACCACCGATCCTTTCTTCATTAACCGGTTCCTCCTTGGGAATCGAAGGAGGTTTGTAATCCTCATCAAGGGAAATTTAGGGTCATTCGATATAATGAACCCTCTCGTATAGTTTTTACATTCCTTCCTCTAGTGATATCATGGCTTCACCCCCACAGTCAGTTATTGACAATTCAAACAATAATACATTTACACTGTTCCCATGCCACAACATGATAATCCTAATTAATGATTAATTACAAGTTGGGGGAAATAGGGGTGTTACAATCCTCTCTCCCTTAAAAGGAACATTGTCCTTGGTGTTCTTTCTTAGTAACACCTGCCACACCTTTCTCATTCAACGACTTCAGAAGTCTTGACCTTCTTTCTTGGTCAGGTCCTTTTTTAGACTCTTAACCTTCATCACTTGCCTTCAATAATTCTTTGGAAACAAGCACATTAATCATAGTCTCATGCAAAAATATTTTACTGTTGCATAAAATTATAGGAAAATTTCATAATATAGCACAATACCTATCTGCATAGTCTGTGGATTTGTATCCAGCTTGATGTCTTGTTATCCAGGATCATTGTTTTTCCTTGGCATATCCATTGTGTGCATGATCCCAATCAATAGTTTACAAGAATTATCAAAGTCTCCTCTTCTTTGCGGTCACTCACCCTCCAGGCCCAAGCTCAGGCATCCCCTTCTCTGCTATGCAGTTCCTCGGGTGATCCCTCTTTCCTTGCCAAGGATTTCTTGCACAAGAATATTTCTAGAGACTTTATTGAGCCTTACAGTTGAGGTGTCTCTCATACTTGCTCTTCCGAGGTGTCCCTCTCACTTGTGTTACCTCAACACAACATATTTCAGGTGATCATGACTTACCACGAGGTTCTCATGGCTTAGCAGTAGCCATTTTTCATGCTTTTTAGCTTGATAGCCTTCATATGTCCTTTCTAGATAGATATTTTCTTCTCACTTGTAGCACAGGTATACATAAATTCATGATATATCGTCATAAATTCTAAATTTCAGAATTTTATTGCAATTATGTCACCCATAGATTTTCCAATTTCCTCATTTATTTTCATATTTGTTCCACATGAAACTAGATTCCCCAATTATGGAACTTTCCTTCCCATGGCAGTTTGGATCAACAGGTAATTTTGGTCTTCCTTATGGGATTACAACACTGCCATATCCAAGACCCTTTGTTTCCTACAATTTCAACATTCCTCAGCCAGACAAATTGTTAGTTCTCATGCACATTATATGTTCATTGCACACTTGAAGTAGTTCACAAACAATTTCAAGACTGTGCACACTAACAATCAAATGCATTTACTTCAAAGAAAATGTCATTATTGTGGTTTGGCTTAGCAAGTAATTAGTCTTCCTTATGGACTTATAGCACAACCATATCCAAGACTCTTTTCTTTCTATGCTTTCAACTTCAATCAGCCAAACAAATTGTTAATTTCCCATGCACATATATTTTCACTACACCTTTATAACGTCATTACAAACAATTCTTAAATGGTGCATGCTAACAATAAAATCACTTTTATCTATTCAATGATATACAAACAAAGGAAATTTCATTCCTTACATACGCATTAGTTTAGTATATCAACCTTTCCAAATGAAATTCAACATCAAGTTAATTTAATGAATGTGCCAATGTTCATGGTCACATTCACACATAATGCACTCTTGCATCGATTTCAGATTATCACTTTTCAGGTTAGGCAGTCTCGCCAAGGTGTGTTGGAATTCAACCAACTTATTACCATATGGATTCTTTGTCCATAATTATTATTTTAGCAGAACCATATTTTCTGCTCTAAATCGATCACAACCTTAAATCATCATTCATGAAACTCAAGGTTTCACATGAATTCCTTTAAGCATTCCTTGATTGGTCAATTCATTCATGGAATATAAGTTCATGAATTCTTCCAAGGAATACAACCAATACCAGAGGTTCACACCTCCATCATTCAGGTTCTCCTTCCTGAATCATACCCTACTTGGGTATCCAAGGCATAAAACTGCCTTTCAAAAGTTCATGCATAACATTAAGAAAATAATTCAGAAGGGGTTCTTACCAAATCCCTTCATACCTTGTGCCACATAGGCATGAACATTTTTATACCAGTTCTCGGCTGCTAGCACCCTCTTTCTGATTTTTTCTTCATCAACAGTGCTTTATGGGGACTTTTCCAACCATGTCAAAAATCTTTTCGGCTGCAACCTTCTCATGGTCATCCTCTGCTTGAGGCTTCCCATCATTGGCAACTGTCTTCCTATACAACTCTAATTCCTTTCTATACATAGCATGCATCATCATAGTCATAACTACATTAGTTGTAATATTAAGCCAAATGCAGGTATCATAATATTCAAATCCATAAAACCTCTTCAAAATGTCCTAGCATATCTTCATGCACTTCATCACATCATCCCGAATGTTTCCATGAGTGCAACACAAACATATATCGATTGTTTCTACAACAATACAACCATCATCACTATGGTGTCAAAACCTTTTACTTTCATCGGCGTACCAACTTTCTCAATACTCAACAGGAAAATAATTAAGGGCTTTCCCCTTCTTCCAATTCTTTCTACACCACATGGGGCTTTCCAGCCCAATTGAGTTATCTCTAAGGCTTCACTGCCTTTTAATCCTATGACTCTATTACACAATTCATGGTTCTTAGGGTGAGAAAAGTGTTCCTCCTTTTCTCCCTCTTTACTTATGCAATCTACTTCGTGTTGTGATCTTTCTTCTCTTTTCTTGAGCAACCTTGGTTAGGCTCATCCTAAATCTTAGGATACATCAACATGCTTTAATAGAAAATCCTTTTGTCCATAATGAATCATGAACCTGTGCATCCTGCATGTTATGGTTATCAGAATGGTTAAGATTCATTATTAGTATTTTATTCATTACATGATGTTTTTCAAAATGTAATCCAGGATTCTTATATATATATATATATATATATATATATATATAAGCTTGTAGCTCGCTTCTTAATTCTCAATGGTCAATAAGGTTGTGACTTTGTTCTCCTGACAGAGTCTTCACATGGTTCCTCGACAGGGAACTCCTTCAACATGCAACTTCCTTATTTCCTATCCTTCACTATCTGTGATAGCCTCGACCTTGATTTGGCTTTAGCTAGGTACCAAATATTTCATAAGCAATATAAACATGCATCTTTGTCATACATCCAAATTATGTACCCACACGTATTCTGGTTTTGTTAACTTACATCCATGATGTGCTTAACCATATGCATATTCATAAGCCTGTGTGTAGCTTCCATAGGTCTATTTCACAACCCACTTACATCTCTATTTTAAAATCAGTCAACTCATGATTGTTCACAATCATTCTCATGTGACCCTCAAAGGAAGAATCATTTGCCTCTTATCATGACAACATAGCATCCTTGCTCATCCATTCTTTCTTTTATTTATACTAGTCTTTCTTGAGGGAATAAAGCACATTCCCTCTAAGCTATCATTCAAAACAGAGCTTTCATGACTCTTAAAAATGGAGTCAACCATGCATCCATGGTATTCACTTAATCTTGGCAAGTGCAATTCTTGCTTTACATATCACTCATCAAGGCATCCATATTGTGCCTTTAGTATACATTTATCCTTACATCATGCATGTGCATCACTTGCACATTTAATATATTTCATACCTAATTGGTATTAATATTAGTATTCATGTCAAGAAGCCTCACAATGCATTAACCCATGCATTCAAACACATACAAACCTAACCAATCATTCATCATGCAAGCTCATTTCTTGCACCCTTTCCATGTCATACATGCACATGGACATATCAGACTTCTAGATCCTTCTCCCAAGGATCTTCAAATCATTTTTATGATAAGTCTCATAGGAACACTCAACACTGAGCTTCTCTCTCATTTGAGAGCTTGCAGTCATATTATTCTTGTAAGTATGTATGCACATATTTGTGTATATGCAGGTGCATCTCTTGCACCTATTTATTCACCTTGATAATTTAGTTTTATCATTAGTGTTCTTTAGTTAAATATTATGGTCACCTACATGACTAATATCACATTCATAACTCATACTGATGTTTCCCTCTCTTCATAATAACCAACAAAGATTACCATTATCTCTTCCGTACGATAGCAACTAGCAAGAAAACACGCTTGCCTTAATTTCCATAGATCATTACCCAACTTATAAATACAATATGGGCAATTAAAACTATGCCCAAGGTAACATGGCAACCAATCTAGCTTCCAACTATATCTATATGGATACCATCCACCACTGGATGTCAATCTGACCCATTGGGCTTCTAGAAGTGCCCCAACACTTCCTTTACTAGCATGGGCTTCATGGAAGTATTTCTCAAGCTCGTTGATGAGGTAACTCACCCAATTCATTTGCATTCCCTCCATGCATTTTCCATCGAGGTCCACCACGAACCCGATGACCTACGTGGGTGATTCTTTCTTACAAGCTTGCCAAATATGACTTGGAAAGAGAGGCACACTATGCCATCCTGGATAGAGGCTACCTTGTAGCCTCACTTTCCCTTCTCAACTTCGTCGTATGCCTCCTTAATTCGTTGTGCCAGAGAGTGATCCAAGGTCTTCCCTAGGTAGAACTATTGAGGGTCGGGCCCCTGCATGATCAATCATATGATTAAGTGGATCAACGTTGGATCCATAGTAATCCTCCTATTGAGCCACATATATCCACCATGATAGCATGACAAGAGGAGTTTAACGCAAGCATTAACCTCCTAATGTCGGCCAAAATGAGGAATCTTCATGACATTGGGTATCATGGACTGCACCAACTCCTTAATCCAAGGCTGGGAGACTATGCGAGGCTTCTTCCAAGTTGTATTCATCAGGTATTGTTGGCCCTTGGTTATGAATTCAAGAATTAAAGCGAAGAAAAAGGAAGAGGAAAGGCGAAGTACGAAATGCACAGAAGGAAAATTGACTGAGGATGGGTTGAAGTGGTCAAAGAAGAAGAAAAGAAGGAGTGAAGTAAGGGAAAACAAGTCGTTGAATGAGAATATCGAGGAAGACAGACAAGCAAGGAAGATGGATTGTGGACAACTCAACAAGAAGAAAAACCCACCAATGGATGCTTTGGAGCACCTCGCGGAAAAGCAAAAAAGACAGGCCGACGAAGCCTTGAAAACGTGGGTCAAAGTGGAACTAGGGTTTTAGACACCTAGGGTTTTGTTATTTAGGGTTTTGACACCTAGGTTTCGGACTAAGGATGTCTGAGAGTCATTGTAATGTATAAATAAAGATCGGGAGGAGTGAGGGAAGGTTGGTTTGAGGTTGTTGTTGTCAGTCGTCGGTTGAAGATTGGTCGTTATTGTTGTTGTTATGTGAGAGAGAAGTGCTAAGAGTGAGACCATTCTCATGTTGTAAGATCTTCAAATGGGTGCGGAGATCAACCCTGCAGCTAGGTGCGTAGGGAGAGGAGATAGAGAGGAGAGAAGGAGAGGAAGATCTGCAAGACAAGTGTGTAGATAGAACTATGTTTTCACATAATATATCAAGAAACACAATTCTGTGGACATAGCCCTAGGGAGAGGGTGAACCATGTATATCTTATTGTTCTTTGTGATTGATGTCGTGTTCTTTTCCTTATGTTATACTTTTATTACATTATTATGTTAGATCTGAGATATAACTGTGCGAGGTAAGTATGAGATTGATAAGGCATAGTTAGTCTATTTGTGTTGTTGTTATGGATCCACATTGCATTTCCTCTGGTTATAGACGCTTGTGTCCTGCAACCCCTTATTTCTACTTTGGGCAAGACTGCATCTGCTTCGTAGGTGTTCCCAAAAGGGCCAGTAGTTAGGGTTTGTTTGTGAACTGTTAGAGTTGAACTCTGGGTCTGCCCCTGTCCCAACAAATGGTTCCATTGTCGGGACCGAGATCTTCTTGAGGGAATGTCAAGGTGGTTTCCATCGAAGACAGAGATTCAGAAGTGGATAGAAGAACAAGAAAGAGACTTCACCGAAGCTCAGAACAAGAAAGAGACTTCACCGAAGCTCAGAACAAGAACCCTAATATTAGTACAGAGGATTGGTTGGGAAGGTATATCTTCACTGATATACACAAAATTTTCTTTGGAGGAATTCATAAGGAGCTATATGAGTGGTTAGCCAGATTAGTAGATACCCAGTTTGAGATCAGATCTAGACCACCTGTGGTTTGGACATCGGTGTTGATCAAGAAGGTCAAGAGAGTTGATAACATTGTGTCAAGAGTAGTAGATCACTGGTTTGACAACACTATTGGAGTGTACATCACTAACTTTTCTATTGACAGAGTTGAGTCATATAGCCAAGCAGAGAGATATTTCTTTAAGGGGCCTAGAGGAAAATTTTTACACTTTTTGAAGTTGAAGATCAAGATACTATTGCATAAGAAGAACATCTTGAAGATACAGTAATTGGTCAGATTGAAAATCTAATGTTCAAGAAATCAGACAGTGACAATGACACATAGGTTGGACATACGCACAGTGGGAGAGAATTCAAAGAAGTCCCTTTGGTGAACTTGTTTGAGAAAAGTCATGAGCCAATGGCACAGGATGAAGGATTCTACAGTGGAGAAGAAGAAGAGTAAGTGAATGAGGAACATTCAAAGTATGCTAGGGCAGAGGAAGGGAAGACTGAAGAACCTCGCCGGGAAGAATCGGTAACTTCAGGGACTACGCCTATTATCGAAGTAAGTATTATTAATCCCCCTGTTGTTTTAGCAACAGTAAGTAACCAGAGTAACCTAAGTTATCAGAGAACTCAGAGCACTGGTACGAGTGGCTTAGTACACACTCAGTCAATAAATCTAGGAAGATCTATGGCGGACGAGATGAGGTTACCCACCTTTAGGGGAGATGGATCTAAAGATCCTAATCAACATTGGTTCTTATGCGAAGCCGTATGGAGTATTAAGAATGTCATTGACGAAGCTATTAAGAGAGCTCAGTTTAGTACTACCCTAAGAGACCGTGCACTGAGATGGTACATGAAGTTTGTTAAATGGGTTGCACAGCCTACACCATTGAATGACATTAAAATTGCATTGACTGCTGAGTTCAAGAAACCCAAGTCAGAGTCGTAGTGCATAACAAAACTGAAGGAAATCAAGAAGAGAGTAGTTGAACCTATTTGGGAGTTTGATCAGAGATTTAAGACCTTCACAGGTCGTTTGAGTTTTCACATTCCAGATGAGTAGAACAAGGAATGGTTCATTGCTTCCCTCTTACCACACATCAGAGTTCCGATCCCTTTGAAGAAAATTACTCTACCCGGGTGTGAGGTATGTAGAAATAGACATTGCCCTGGTGAATTCTACTACATGAAAAAATATGTCCAGACACCTACAAATATTTACTGCACATTCTATAAATATGTGGGGCATGATGAGAAGGATTGTAGGGCTTATGACCTCTTCCATGAAAGGTCAAGAGATACATATAGGATTCAAGGAGAGATGCAGCAAGAAGGAAATGCTATGCAGTTTAACTCTCCAAGAAGAGGAAACTTCAACCCTTGTGGTGGATTTAGAGGAAAAGGACGAGGAGGAGGCATGGGTCAAGGTAGAGGTCAGATAATTTGCTACAACTGCATGCAACCAGGTCACTTGGAAAGGGACTGTCAGAACCCTTGTACTACTTGCAGCTACTGCAACTCATTTGAACATGTGATTGAATATTGTCCTGCATTGTTTGCTAAACTCCAGGAGACACGAGGATGAAACCAACAGGTCCAATTAATATCAGCAGAACCTCACGGAGAGGATCCCCGAGTCGGTGTTATCACTAGAGGAGGCACTGTTACATGAGAAGATAGGGTGACTCTAGGAAAGACTACAGAAGAATTAGGGATCAGAAGAGCTGTAGAGAAGACACAGGTGTTTGATCCAAAGAAAGAAAAGAAGATGTTTGAAGAGACAAGAAGAGAATTTGAAAGAGATCAGGCTTCTTCATCAAAG
>JASDQU010681114.1:5785-20438 GCA_032191745.1 Picea mariana
TTTTTTAATCATTTTAACTATCGAGTAAAATTAAAGTTTTTAATTCTAATATGAAAAAAATTTATTTTTCAAAATATATTCAATATTTTAAACTTATATTTAATTTAAAAACTATCATTATAATTTACTACCCATTGTAATATTGTACATGAGTTTTATTAGTATCTCTTCACCCTCTTGAATTTTATTATCCACGATCCATCTCAACCATTATAGTTCATGGTCCACCTCATACATAGCTCTTTGTTAGAGAGTGCAGGTGCCTGCAACCTATCCACATATGTTATTTATTCTAATATATCACCTTATTCACATTGCAAAAAAAGATTGCATGATGAGTATTCCATGATCTATCATGCATATTTGGCTACCCAATCCCTCCCCCTTTTTTTTTCTCTCTCGAGCCGTGCATTTGTTTTTAGTTTATTAATAAAAAAAAACTAGTTACCTTTTAAATCTTTCATTTTTTTATTTTCAATCATATAAATAGAGTTTCCATAACCTATATATCATGCATGTTTGGCTACCCAAATATAGTGACTTCCATGAACAAATCATTTTTTGATTTTCAATCATATAAGTAGAGTTTCCATGACCTATATATCATGCATGTTTGGCTACCCCAATATAGTGACTTCCATGAACAAATTTATGTGGTTGTCAATATACCATGTCTGCATTTGTTTTGTGTTTATTAATTAAAAAAAACTAGTTACCTTTAAAATTTTTCATTTTTTTATTTTCAATCACATAAGTAGAGTTGTCTAGATTAAAAACAATTTCATGTTTTTTTTATTTAGTTAGGTTTTTTTATAAATGAATCTATTTGGGTTTGTGGGTTTCAATCCAATGATTCACTCCTTCAAGAGGCTTTTGGTGTGTTTGGCAAAGATTCTTAGAGATAATGCTTTCATTAATGCTGTGTACTAAGTATGGGGATTTGGTTTGAGGTTTTGTAGGAGATTGTTGAGATATTCTCTCAACCTACATCTCCATATTTGGAGTTAGTTGGATCTCACTCCAACTATATATACGTATTGTATCTTGATGTGTGAAGGTAATACAAACTATTATTTTGTGTGAGTTAATCTTGTGGAATGGTTTCTCTCCATATTCTCAATTTGGTGGTTCTGGCTTAACTCCCTCACAGGAGAGCTGGGAAGATGTGAGAGTCGATTCTGCTATAGTAGTAGGATTAGAATGTGAGTAGAGTGTTTCTGGTGTGAGTGCATTTCCGTGTGTATGATTAAGAGTAGAACAATTAGTTGTGCGAATTTCCATCTGATTTCTGTGCGAATGTGAGTATTTYTGTGTGAAGGATACTCGCCTTGTGAATAAAGGACCASTGCGTAGGAGAACTGATGAGGGTATCGTTGCCTAGATATTCATTGATCAAACYGTGAGAGSTTAGACGCCTGTGCATTCGTTGATCACTGACAACCGCATGGAAGAAAAGAGATCTGTCACGTCACCTAGGCTCACCTCACGTCTTTAATATTTGGAAGCTTGCAACCTGCTCATTCCGTAGTAGCCAATGACTACTTTCCRKATCTATTGATGGTTGTAGAACATGTTTGTTAACACCAGATCTTCTTTGGCGTTGATACAGGTGGTTGAAAATGAAATCTCATTTGTTAACGTATACATAAAACAATGAATTCCTTGATCTGTTTTGCATGCATCAAAGGAATTGGGCGACAATGGGAAGATATTTTATTTAATTTGTGTTAATACATATTAGCATATATAGTGTTTGTAAAATATAGTATAAAGAACCAAATATAGAATAGAGTGATGTAATTCAATCTTGTAGTTCTTGAGTTCTTCGGTGCCACAAGAATGCATAATTAGTTTGAGTATGTCTACAAGTCTGTTAAATGATGGAAGTTCTTGTTGTACTTCGGTGCTCCAAGATAATCAGTTACAGTTATCATTGTGTTGGTGAGTGTGTGGAAAAAAAAAGACATTTTGTAAGATCGATTACTGAATGTTTCAATATCGAGACTATTCTTCGGGGTAATTTAGAATCGTCGGTCCTATAAATACTTCAAAGATGGTTGGAAGCGGTTGTATTTGTGCTGTATGAAGTGGTATCTCGAAGATGATGGGAGAGAAAGAGCGTGTCTATGAAGTTCAGAGATGGGTGTAATTGCGTATGAAGACCAGTCAGACAGACATGACAAAATTTGTGTGTTGTAACATTTTCTGATTTCAGTATTGTAAGTTGATTGAATGTAAGCATTAAAGGGGGGTGTTAGAGATAATACTTTCAATAATGCAGTGTACTAAGTCTGGGGATTTGGTTTGAAGTTTTGTAGGATATTGTTGAGATATTCTCTCAACCTACATCTCCATATTTCGAGTTAGTTGGATTTCACTCCAACTATATATATGTATTGTATCTTGATGTGTTAAGGTAATACAAACTATTATTTTGTGTGATTTAATCTTGTGCAATGACTGCTCTCCATATTCTCAATTAAGACTACACATTTAAATAGTGCACTCGTTTGCAAGGATATCATTGTTTGTGAGGATATCATTGCATTTGCATTCAATAAAAAAATTCGTTGTAGAGAATGGAATATCACTTCTTTCATGGTTGTATGAAAATGTTTTTTAAAGAATAAACATCATTAAAATTTTAGTGATGAAGAGTAGATTTTAAAAAAAAAAATACATTTTATTATTTTCAACATGGAGTTCCAAGATGTAAAAAAATGATATGACAAGAAAAAGTGCAACCAAATTCCAACACGAACATCGATGATACAATGCCGATGATACAATGCTTAGCTTTTGGTTGCCATTATAAAGAGACCAAAGACAAATGGACAAAGAAAGATACAAACCCATCAACATGGCACAATGCATTAGGTAAATACAAAATCTTATTAAACAATTCAAGTTCTATATACTGGTATCAAATAAAAAATTAAATGGTTGGAGATTCATTGAACTACATTGTGTTTGAGTATTGGGGTTTGGGCAATATGATGCTTTGCAAATTCAATGATTTAGAAAACCGGTGAGCATGCTTAATCCAAGTAAATACAAAATCTTATTAAACAATTCAAGTTCTATATACTGGTATCAAATCAAAAATTAATTGATTGGAGATTCACTGAACTACATTGTGTTTGAGTATTGAGGTTTGGGCAATATGGTGCTTAAAAGGTGTTTAATCAAAAACACCTTTTAATAATATATAAAAGAGATCACCTCAAATATATTTTATAAATTATTCACCTATGAGATAAAACTTTTCTTTATAAATATATTTACCTCACCTTCTATTACATCCTCCATTCTTATGCGATTCTTTTAAAAGAATATCTTGTGATTTAATGAAAGGTAAACATCATAACTTCATACCTTTTACCAAATCCAAACATTCAACCTTATGCCTAATACCTTTGAAGGTGAACTAGGATTTACCTTATGCCCAATATTAAAGGTTTAAAAAACCACAATTAAACTATACCTTATGCCGAATATCTTTGAAGGTGAACGATGATTTACCTTTAAGAAACTCAACAAAACACAATTAAAAGATATGCAATTTTTGTAATCGGCGCTCCCATCCAGTGGGTAGACCAGCGTGGTTTTTTATAAGGCCATTACTACATCAGCACTCCCAATCAGCACTCCCATCCAGCACGGAGCCTAGCGCTGATGCCAAAATCAGCGCTCCCACAACGAAGAGGGAGATCGGCGTTCCCACAAAGAGGATAGCTCAGCGCTTATTTAAAACGAGGGCTTTCTTCCTCCACGGTTTTGGCACTTGGCATTGCTCCTTTTTCACGGATCTTTAACATAGCTCTGATACCACTTGTCAGAATTGTAGATGCGGAATACACAATTCACATATGATAATCAACAAGGAATACACAATTTACATATGATAATCAACAATCACACAGATAAGAAACAGAGATTTCACGTGGTTCACCCAAATGTTGGGCTACTCCCACCAAAAGAATGCATTGTTTGTCTTATTATTCAGATCATGGAGATTACAGTAGCTCACTCACACTCCTATCTTCGTAGACGAGCTTATATGAATTTATATTCATTTACACAGGAAAACTGATTATTAAATACAATCCCATCCATATTCTAACTTGATCATATTGGTTACAACCAACACTCAATTATAGGATCTGAAATCCTAATCCTGAGTTCTCACCAATTTCCATAGATTGTTGTGATTGTTTTAACTTTGCTTACACTGAACTAAATATGATCATGTATAGTTGGAGTTAGTAAATTTGAGCAGTTGACAAATATAGGCCACACATACTTTTGAGCTCTTTCTTGACAGGGTTTGAATTGAAAAAATGTATCAAATTGTGTAATCAAGTATGCCAAAGTTTTGTAAAGCGGGTACAAGTTACGACTAAAAGACAAGCATCTCATTAAAAGCATTGCAGACTAAGGCTCTATTGATACATCGTGATTTTATTTCAGAAATAAAGAACAAAGCGATAAAGCTTAGGCATAGTTTAATCATGTGTAGGTTGACTGATCACTTATTTCTACCTTTACTTATTTTGACCTCACAATCTTAGCATATTGAATATATTACATGTGATCATAAAGCCAGTGACTTCAATACTGGACCGAATTATTTTGGATCGAATTCGAACAATCTACACTGATTCGAAAGGCATGACGAATACGAATATTCTAGACCTATTAAATAGTGTTCATAGAAATCATCTTTGTGATTAAACGATTATTAAATATGGGGATTGCAATAGGTATAGGTTTATTTACCTAAAAATTTGAAATTAAATTTTATATTAGGTATTGCTTAACTATTGTATGTTTTGATTTTTTTTTTCCTATTTGAGGATATAAATCTGCACAAAATCACAATTTTAGATAATTTAAATTGCATTTTTGAATGTAGAAATGAATTCAGCCTTTTAAAAAACTTAATGAAATTCTAATAAAATTCTGATCATATAAAATTAACCACTAAAATCTGGAGATCCAACAATTTCTCAAAAATTTATCAAAAAATATCCAAAAAACCTTAAATAAATTTGTAAAATGCTGAAATTTATTAACCTATGGAAAATTCTTTATATTTCTTTATATGTGTTGCAAATTTAAAGGATTTATTTCAGGGTAGGTAATTCTGAAACTCCTATGAAAATTCATGCTTTCGTAAATAATATGCTATCAATCTTATTCTTAAGAATCCGTCTCTATGTTTTTTTAGAACGTGTTTTTAAAACATGGAGTTGATACCCATGGTTACAGAAGGTGCTAAGTTTTATTAAAACAAAGGGTATAAGTTTCGCTCGGTTTTACTAAAGCGATATCTTTGACATCAAAGAAAAGTCGGATAGTGGCATCGTTTTCACCATTGAGCAAATGCATGTGTGCTCACTGTTGAGACTCATCAGTTATGTGTAAAAAACATTGCAGGTGAGACTGATTTCAATGGCCATCTTGCATGTATATGTATATGAGTTGGAACCTGAGGATTATAAAGCTGAAAACTGTATATTTTTAAATGATCCTTGCAATAATAATAATCTAAGTTCGAGCTGAGCAGTGTAAAAGAAGAACTATAAACTTGAAAACTATAAGCTCAACCATATAAAATCCTAAATCTGATAACTATAACTTGTAAACCCCAAATCTAAATCTATAGCTACAAATCATAAACCTAAAAACTATAAATGAAGCATAATTGAAACAAAATAAGAAACTGTTCCAGAAATTTTAACAAAGCCAAAGGAAAATTTTACCTCCTACCCGAAGGAAAATCCTACCTCATTCCCACTCCAATATCTTTCTCGATCTCCTGCTCCAATCAGTCAGCAATCCTCTAAAACAGTCATATGAATGTTGTAGTTGCAAGTATATGATGTTTTCATGTTTGCAGAGACGTGGACAGAACAACATGAAACATAGGGCTCAAAAAAGAGGTCATAACAACAAAATGGAACTTCACTTAAACTCGTTATAACATGAAATGGGTGTTTGCAATATGATATGTAAGGGGTAAGAGTATGGGAGCTTTATCTGATTGATTATATATTATCATATATTATCATAAAGGGTTTTTTTTATGGTAAAAAATACAGTCAATATATTGTAGGTAGGTATTGAGAGATGTGAATTCTCAAAAGATTTATACATATTGAGGATATAAAAGAAACATCTAAAAATTTATTTTATTAAAAATAAAATATGAAACTCGTTATAATATGAAATGGGTGTTTGCAATATGATATGTAAGGGGTAAGAGTATGGGAACTTTATCCAATTGATTAATATCTTATCAAGTTTATTCATAAAGGGTTTTTTTTATGGTGAAAAATATAGTCAATATATTGTAGGTATTGAGGGATGTGAATTCTCAAGAGATTTATACATATTGAGGGTATAAAAGAAACATCTAAAGATTTATTTTATTAGAAATAAAATATGAAACTCGTTATAATATGAAATGGGTGTTTGCAATATGATATGTAAGGGGTAAGAGTATGGGAGCTTTATCCAATTGATTAATATCTTATCAAGTTTATTCATAAAGGGTTTTTTTTATGGTGAAAAATACACTCAATATATTGTAGGTATTGAAGGATGTGAATTCTCAAGAGATTTATGCATATTAAAGGTATAAAAGAAACATCTAAAGATTTATTTTATTACAAATATGTATTGAGACTGGAGTTCAATAAAAAAATCTCAACAGGAACTATGTCAGGGATTCACTGAGTGAAGACCAAGTGGGTAAAAGAAATAAATAAGCTAATAGATACAGTAATAAGTTAAATTAATGTATTGATAATAAATAAAATTAAGATCTATTGAATTTTGAGAATGTTGGTAATAAATTATTTACCTTTAACATTTATTGGTGGAAAACAATAATTAATTTTCCATATGTGTTTATGTCAGTTTTTTTTTAAACTACGGAGAGGATTACAATATATTCCTATAAGTAAATAACTAGAGGATTACCATATGTTCTTATAAGTATAACCTTGAGTTTGGGGGTAGAGTTACTCTTGTAAAAGCTGTATTGGAAAGTGTTCATGTTTATTGGTTGTCAATATCTAAAATTCTTAAAAGCATTTTAAATATTATTAGAATAAGGATGTTTAGTTTTCTTTGGAATGGGAAAAAGACAAAAGAGGGGTTCCACCTGGTGAGGTTGTAGTTATGAATCAAGGACTGTGGCATGAGGTTGTAGTTAAAAAATATCTCAAGAAGAAGATAGTACTAGAGTGGTTGAGAGAGGGAAGGAAAAATTAGGTGCGCATATCAAACATATGGAGAACACTTATTACATCTTTGCCCATTATTACTGATTGGTTGGCTTGGAAACCTCATAATGGGAAAGACATTAGGATAGGAGTTGATCCTATGATAGGAGCTCATATACTTATTATAAGATGAATAGAAATCTGATACTAGCTTTGAAGGTTCAAGGTATTGAATTTCTGGCTTAGGCATGGATATAGGAGGGGGAGCAGCTTATAGCTCCTAGATGGAAAAGGGTAGAGGATTTAGGAGTGGAGGGAGAGCTCATGATTGAATGGAATAATTTTATAAAAGGGCTTGTAGGCTCTGGTTTTGAGCTGAACAACAATAAATATCTTTTGTTATGGTCACGGGATACAAAATTAAGATCTTTTGTTATGGTCATGGGACACAAAATTTGGACAAGTCTCTGCTAAACAAGCTTATGAAATTTAGATGGAAGAATTTAATGGAGTTGGTACTGTGAGATTTGGGAGTGGTTGCTACCTTTAAAAATTAATCTTTTTGTGTGGCTTTTACTTGAGAACAAAATCCTTACCTGGGAAAATTTATCTAAAAGAAGATTTGAGGGTTCTAGTAGGTGTGTCTTGTGTGGGATAAGCCAGGATAATTCAAGCCATCTTTTTGTGGAATGTAGGTTTACAAATGACATATGGATTAATATTCTGAAGAAGTTAGGAATTGAGAGCAGATGGGAAGGAGAGAAGATTGGAGATTGTTAGTTTTTTATGCTGGAGAGGAATTTGGTTATTTTTGAAGGAAGGCCTATTAGTAAAGATAAAGTCTGTAATAGTATTCTTGAGGACTTGGGTGGAAATTTTACTTCTTAGAGCTATAAGATTGATAGGATAGATAGGCCACCTTTGTTGGACTCGGATCTAGCTATGGGATTTTTTGATGGGGCATCTTAAGATAGAGGTGGAAAGTGTGGGGCTGAAGCAGTCTTAAAATGCCCAGTGAAGGGTACTTTTAAGATTATGATGAACTGTGGAAGGGGGACAAATTCCAAGAGTGAACTGTTAGCCTTGTGGTGCTTTATTTTTCTACTTATTTAAAGATAACAAAATTACAGCTGATTGGTGATTCAAAGGTTATAATAGACTGGTTTAATAATCTAATTGATTTTCAGGTGATATCTCTTGGGCCATGGATGAACAGAATTAGAAAGTTGAGCCAGAAATTTACTCTATTAAAGACACAACATATTTTCAGATCTTATAAATAAGGTTGTTGATTAGCTCTCTAAAACAGCATTACTACTTGATGAAGATGATATTTACTTTGCAAGGATAATTGAAGGAGAAACAGAAATTTATAAAAAACTGTTATACAACTAATGGAGCAACAACATAATGAAATAGTGAAAAGTCTTATATGATATTTTTTTTCAACCGAAAATAAAATTAGTTTTGTTAGATATCTATAGAATATTGTCGTATAGAATACTTTCGAAAGTTTTTTCTGGTAGATATGTACAAGAACTGTTTTGTTTTTTAAGGGTTATATAGTGAATATCTGAATTATTATGAAAACTATTGTAATGGACCTGTTATATTATCTAATATAAGGTTTTTTCTTTATTGAAAAAGTATAACCCTGAGTTATTTAACGTATTACAGTATTTCTATTACACAGTCTATTTCCACACGCTATTCCTATTACAGTCTAATCCACAGAATTAAAGATTTCAATTCTATAATCCCGTAGTAAATAACGAATTACAGTATGTGCAGAGAGAATTACACTATATTCCCATAAGTACGTAAGTACAGAATTAAACCATAAGTAAATAACCTATTAGGATTAAACCAAGAAGTGGAAGCAGACATCCAGTAAAGAAGTCCGCAGCTAAAAACCTTACAAGTAGTTATTAATGCTAATCACATTAATCACCCTTTTTAATTATTAATGCTAATCACATTAATCACCCTTTTTAATGAAGAAATCATATCTTTGATTAAAAACTCATTATTTCTAACACTTTTCAATAAGTATACCTCTAATATAATTATTTAATAATATAAAAAAAAATTCAATTATTTATAAATAAAATAAAATATCTTTCTTATTCTGCAACTCTTTATAATTAATTTTTACGAAAAACATTTAATACCACTTCATTGTACTTATCAACTAAGTATACATCACTTCTTTTAACATATAATATTTATATACTCCATTTTCAATAAAATTGAAAAACTTTACACACTTAATACGGACACCGTATAATATAACGGTGCTAACTTGACTTATAATGCTAAAAGACGAGTTTTTTCATTTTGCAGGTACATTTTTTACATTTGTGATTCAAACTAAAGTAGTAACCAACCATTATTATGGCCTTGCATTTGAGGTTTAATAGTATTTTGTAGCAGGAGCAATTAATTGAGAGAGCTAGTTCTGGGCTTAATAACAGCTCGAAGAGGGTTCTTCCTGACAACAGTGAAAGCATACTGCTCCTCCATGTTGCAGGCATCGGGGTCGGCTGGGAGCCATTGAAATGCGTGGACAAGACGAGCGACGATGAGATTTATGTGGCGAGTGCCAATATCCAAGCCCGGGCAGATCCTCCTCCCCGCACCGAAGGGCATCATCTTAATTCCCTTCACTCCAGTAATGTCAACGTCCTTCTCCTCCTCCAGGAAGCGCCGGGGTCGAAACTCGAGAGGTTCGCTCCAAAGGCGCGGGTCGTTACCCATCCCCGCTGTGTAGAACTCTACGTTGGCCTTCGTGGGGATGTCATAACCGCCGAGCTCCGACGGATTCGTCACGGCATGCGACAGCACAAAGTGTGTCGGAGGATGCATTCGCAGGGTCTCCTTCACGACGGCGTTTAAAAACGGCATTCTGTCGATATCATCTTCTTCGACGGCCATCTTATTTCCGATCACGTCCATTATTTCCCGGTACAAATTGGCCTGGATCGTCTGGTCGAGCGCCAAGTGCGCCATCGCCCATTCCAGTGCGGCCGCCGTGGTATCGGTGCCTCCGTTGAGAAACTCCGAGCAGAGCGTCACGAGCTCGTCGTCCGTCAGGCGCTTACGGCCGCCCGCGTCCAATTCCAGCGAGAACAGCGTATCCACGTAGGCCGGCACGGTCATTGAGATCCCCTCTGTCAGCTGGCGCCGTCGTTGGTTAACAAGTGGCAGAATGCGCGTCATCTGCAGACGTCGCACCGTCTCGACACGGTGACGCTGCCTGATGAAGAAGGGCCGGAGAAGGGGAAAGAAATCGTCCATCCGCGGCTCCAGCGTGAGGAGAACCTCCTTCAGCGTGGCGTCTACCTGCTGGATGACCTCCTCCTCAAACTCAATCCCGAAACACATGAACAGCAGAATGCAAAACACCGCGAACCTGCAATTCGACAGCACATGAACGACACCAGAATTGGCGTCGGCTTCGGTCCGCAGCCTTCTGACGAGGCGGTCAATCGCCCATTCTCTCACCCACCGAAAGTCCTTCGCCCTCGACGAGCTGAGCATCCCGTAGACGAGATTCCGTCGAAGAGTGCGCCAGAGGGGACCATATTCGGCGGAATTGACGGTACATTTGTTACTGCTGAAGACGTTCCTGGTGGGAGTCTCAGGCGGGCGGTTAGCGAAAGAGTGGCCCTTCTTTATCAGAGCTTCGTGGGCGACCTCGGCGCTGATAACTACGATGACAGTCCGTTGGCCCATCCGGAGAGTGAAAATCGATCCATACTGCTCCCCGAGCTCCTTCACCACGCACATAAATGGCTTCCCTGAACGCACGATCTGAAAGAGGTTGCCCAAAATCGGCCAGCCGGGTGGCCCAGGCGGCAATCTTATACGTCTTTGGTGCTTTCTGGTTATACAGAAGATTGAACAGCAGAAACACATACTCAGAACCAGAAAGCACAGCACCTGCGGAAGTCCAACGTATGGAAACAGGTAAGCCTGTGAGAATTGAACGCCGTACATATTGGACGCCATTGGGATGAAATGAAATATCGAGAAGAGAACTACCGAAAATTATCAGTGAGGCTAAGGCTGAGCTAATGTACTAGAACGTCGAAATAACTGAGTCTTGGGCATTAAATAACCGCATAATCCTGCTCATTAAATAACTCAGGCTGTAAGAGCTCGCAGGAAAATTTAGCCCAGTGAATAATAGTTGTGGTTGGTGAATTTGGGCTCTCTAGAAAATGAAACGTGTGGTAATCAGCTAGCTATCATAGCTATCATAGTAAATTTCAAATATGATTAAGTAAAAGTAAAAAAATGAACATGTAAACGGATTTCTTTATAATAGTGAGGAARTTAGTGGTTGAAATAACAACCATTGATTTATTGGGACGACTAAGAATATTCCAGTAATATTTAATCTTGTCCATACAAGACTGATTAATCACTAAAAACATATTAAATGTGCCCATTGTCAATAGGTGTACGCCTTTCGGCKTAATAAATTCCCTTTTTCTTGGCATGGTGCAGTTTCAAATACCATTCCCATACCTACCATCGATGATTAAAATTGGCGTTGACTAAACATTTTACCTTTTGGGTTTTTTTAAGTAATTGGTTGTAATCAAGTCTCCCATTTAAATTTGAACAAAATCTGAGCCATGTAAATTTGTAAATTTAGACAAAATCTCTATTTTTTGTTGTTTAAATTGTCTTTTTGAATCCATAAATAAATTCAACGTGCTGAAAAACCCTTGAAGCACACTGATTATACAAACTTAACCACTCAAATCTGTAGATCCAACCATTCATCACCAGATCAAACGAAAAAGTGACCAAAAAACCTCAAAAATAAAACGTTTAAACTACTAAATTTAACCCTAACCCTTCTCAAATATACTCGAAAACTTGTAAATTCAAAAACTATTCTATATATTTTTTAAACTTAAAAAAATATTTAAAACGAAAAAAAACAATTCAAAAACATATCAATCATAACTAGTTGATGGTCCTTGTACTTCATTAAATGAGAATGGATAATTAAGAACTCCCCAACTGCCTCGACATAACGTTCCCATCATAAGTAGTTGAGTCATTGTTCTTCATTAAATGAAAATGGATATAAATTGCTTAAGATTAAATACCTACCATAAACTAAAATTTCTTCTAATATAGAGTTTTTTATTTCTAAATATCTTTTTTATAGATCAACTTAAATTTAACGCATAGAATATTAGAAAAGGAAGAACAATTAATATTAAAATATCATAATTTTGATACTTATATCAAATATAAAGTAATTGCTGGTGAGTGTAACTGGCACTGTATACAACTTTGGTGATAAATTATAATGATTAATGGTTTTTCTCATTTTCCATTAAATTGAAATTTAAAATCTATTGTGATTTCCCTGGTTTTCTACCAACTCTCCCATAAATGGAGTGCTCTCTTCCTTGTTTTCGAAGTATACTTGTTTTCCACTCACTCTCTCACTCTCTCATAAATGGAGTCCTTAGAGGTCCAAGTGAATTTTAAATAAATATTTTAAAATTCCAAGCTGGTCATATTCCATGGTTGCGATGATTTTGTTTTTCCCCGTCTTATTATAGGTTGGGGCTTTAATGGGATATTGGTGGGTTGTTGGTATGGAGCCCATATTTCATTGTTGGCATGCCAATTTAAGATTCCAAGCTGAACATATTTCATTGTTGCGATGATTTAGTTTTTTTCCTTAGTCTTCGGTTGTTATGAGTCATTTTAGCCATCAAATAAAGTTAAAGTTTTTATTCCATTGGTGCGATGTTTTTTGTTTTTTTCTTTGAGTCATTTTAGCTTTTTTGGTTTTTTATGAATCATTTTAGCTATCAAATAAAGTAAAGTTTTTATTTCATAATTTTGTTTTTATTTAATTTTGATATAAAAATTTTAAAATTTTCAAAATATATTTAACATTTTAAACCTATATTTAATGTAAAAATTAAATTTAAAAAATGTAATTATAACTTACTACCCCCATTGTAATATTGTACATGAGTTTTATTATTACGTCTTCACCCTCTTGAATTTTATTATCCACGATCCATCTCAACCATTATAGTTCATGGTCCACCTCATACATAGCGCTTTCTTACATAGTGCACGTGCCTGCAACCTATCCACATATGCTATTTATTCTAATAAATCACCTTATTCACATTGCAAAGAAGATTGCATGATGAGTATTCCATGACCTATCTATCTGGCTACCCAAATATGGTGACTTCCATGACCAAATTTATGTGGTTGTGAGTATACCATGTCACCATTTGCCCTTGCAGTTTCTTTTGTAGTCCTGTATTTGTTTTGTGTTTATTAATAAAAAAAAACTAGTTACCTTTTAAATTTTTTATTTTTTATTTTCAATCACATAATTAGAGTGGTCGAGATTAAAAAATTTTCCATGTTTTTTTTTATTTAGTTAGGTATTTTCATAAATGAATTTATTTGGGTTTGTGAGTTTCAATCCAATGATCCACTCCTTCGAGAGGCTTCCAGTGTGTTTGACAAAGATATCATTGTTTGTGAGGATATCATTGCATTTGCATTCAATAAAAAATATTGTTGTAAAGAATGAATTGCAACATTTTATCACTTTCAACATAAAGTTTCAAGATGTACAAAAATGATATGACAAGAAAAAGTGCAACCAAATTCCAACATGAACATCCATGATATAATGTTTAGCTTTTGGTTTCCATTATAAAGAGTCCCAAGACAAATGGACAAAGAAAGATACAAACCCATCAACATGGCAGCACAATGTACTAGGTAAATACAAAATCTTATTAAACAATTCAAGTTCTATATAGTGGTATCAAATAAAAAATTAATTGGTCGGAGATTCATTGAACTACACTATGTTTGAGTATTGGGGTTTGGGCAATATGGTGCTTTGCAAATTCAATGATTTAGAAAACGGGTTAGCATACTTAATCCCTATTTCCCTTCTGAAGGCATAGTCTAGTTAAGGTTTTAGATTTGAATTTCTTAATAACTCCTTTCTCTCACAGGAGAACCCATGTGGAATTTTAGGATTGTTCCATATTTGAAAGTGGATTTATTGTGGTTGTCTAGTTGATTTTGATATTTTAATTTTGTAAAATGTTCATAAGTATTTTTATTAACAATTTTTTTTATAATAATCAACACAAACAATTTATTAATACATGACAACTAGAAACACACAACACACCAACCAGAAGCATGTAACTCTTCTACATTATTCTTATGAAGTAATTATCAAATTTCCATGTAAATGATATGTGTTGGTAATCTAGGGACTTTAGGACCTCACATATGCAAAGGGTTATAACTATAAAAAAAATTGACACTCTATTTATTTCTATAAAAACGTAAAATAAAACACACTTAAAACATATTTTCGTCATCAAATTTTCAAT
>JASDQU010681115.1:5067-48513 GCA_032191745.1 Picea mariana
AGACTAAGAAGCAAGGTGCCCCAACTGGTTACAACAGTAACATCTGACTTTACTCAAGTCCCTCCCAAAATTTCCTTTCTTCTTTCCCTTTGCAGCAAGAGCAACATTCTCCTTAGCTCTGTCTTCCTTCTTACCACTGCTATGAAATCCCATCCAGATCTCCTCCCAAGTGAAGTCATCCCACAACCTGCTCCAATCTGAAAATTTTTCTTGACCCACCACACACTTCACAAAGACATCCCATTCCTTTGTGAAGCCTTTCAACGCTATCCTCCCCAACTCGGCTTCTAAGATTATCTCTCCCATTGCAGCTAACTCGTCCTTAACTTGGGCTAGTTGGGTAAGATAGGATGCAACATCCTCACCCTTATCCATCTTTGAGTCATGCAACTTATCTTTCAAGGCCATCTTCTGATTGACATTCTTAGCCTCAAATAAATTCTTCAAAGCTTCCTGCATCTCATAAGTTGTCTTCTTCTCAGATAGATGTGGAATGAGTGGGTCCTTTACACCATCTAGAATGATCCTCTAAGCTTTGGCCTCCTTTACTTCATGCAAATGCAAAGCAACAAGATCTGTTGTGGAAGCCACAACAACAAAATTGATATAGTTCCAAATCTTGTTCTCCTTAAGAACAACTGACATCCGGACCTTCCACTGCAAATAGTTGGAAATGCCATCCAACCAATCCTCAAATCTAATGCATGTAGCTATATTCCCTGTCACTATTCAAAGGAAAACAAACAACATATTTCCCCCTTCAAACCTTGCCCAAAAATATCACTGCTCACAGTAACTCAGAGCCCAAGCTTTGATACCATGTAGAAATTTAAATGACAAAATCAACAAGTACTAAGTTATGTCATACACTTAGCAACCTAGAGATAACTGTCTTAAATGAACTCTGATATAACTCAGAAAATACCATAAGCAGAAATACACATTGATAAGCACTTTTGCAGCGGAATAAACACAATGAACAACAATCATTCAACCATGAAATACTCATAAATTTAGGCAATGCCAGGGAAAACCCCAATGCGGGGAAACCCAATGAGAGAGAGAGAGAGGTTTATTTAGATTTAGGAAAGTACATATCGATAGCAACAATACAATTTCCAATAAGAGAAGATTAATTTACAGCACCCACAATCTGTCTAAAATTTCTACCTTGGAAAATGTGCCCAAAAATTTCGTACTATTGTATGGCCCTGTCCTCTAACATCACTTTGAAATCTGTTCCAAACAACAATTGTGCGATCTGAACTATACGACCTTGCTACTACAAGAAAAAACCAAAAACTGCCTTGAAAATCGTGCCAAACAGTGCCTCGATTTTCATGCCCTTTTTTCCTACTATATAGAATGTATGGTTCCGTACAGTAAGACCTCTCTAACAACAATAAGTTTCAACACTCTCACACATAAATATTCTCTTGGGATTTGTGCCCAATCTTTCCTGGGAAATGCACCCTCCTTGTTGCCCTCACTTTCCTCTCTCAAGCGTTTTCAGAAATCTCTCAAACTCCTTCTCATTGTGTCTTGCACACTAGCCTAGGTATTCTCTTATAATATGAAAGTGACCCTTCACCTTCTCCAAACCTAAATCTAATGGTCAAGATCTAATCTTGCCTTTATAAGATCAAGGGGCGTGATTCATTCCCTCCAAAATAAATCACTTTAAAATATTAAAGTACATTTTCACTTGAAAACTATTGTAAGGAAGCTGGGATCAAAAGACATAAGACCATAGTTTATACTCAACAAAATGGTGTCATTGAATGCATGAATGGGACTCTTCTAGAGAAAGCAAGGATCATGCTCAATAATGCCAAGTTGCAACATGAATTGTGGGCAGAAGCAGTTCTTACATCTTGCTATCTGATAAATTGGTCACCATCAACTGCAATAAACTTTAATATTCCAGAAGAGGTATGGATAGGTCATTCATGTGATTATTCAAATTTGAGAATATTTGGTTGTGACGCTTATGCTATTATTTCTAAAGATCAACGTTCTAAGTGAGATCCTAGATCAAAGAAATATGTCTTTGTTGGTTATGGTGATGGAGTTAAGGGGTACATATTGTGGGATCCGACTGCCCACAAACTCATGATAAGCAGAGATGTAGTATTTGATGAATCCTCACTCATAAAATCAGACCTAGTAGATGTTGAAGTGAGACAAGAACATGTACCGCAAGTTCAACAAATTCAGTTGGAGACTCAACCATCTTCAGAAAAGGATGAGCATGAAGAAGTTAAAGAAGAAGAAGATGAAGATGTAGAAAATATCCAGGAAACTATGGATATTCCTCAACCATCTATAAGGAGATCTACATGGGTCAAGAATCCTCCTACAAGGTATGACGATTATGTTTCATCTGTGGCTTTGATTTCTAATGATGGAGAACCTGGTTGTTATCAGGAAGCAATGAAGGTATATGCAAGTGTTAAATGGAAAGAAGTTATGAAAGAAGAAATGGATGCCTTAGAGAGGAATAAAACATGGGACCTGGTAGAACTTCCAAAGGAGATGAAGGTCGTCGTTTGCAAGTGGGTCTACAAACTGAAAAAGGGTGTTGATGATAAAATTGAAAGGTATAAAGAAAGATTGGTAGAAAAAGGGTATTCTCAAAAGGAAGGTATTGATTTTCATGAAATATTTTCACCAATTGTGAAGCTTGTTTCAATTCGGGTTGTGTTAGCACTAGTTGTTTTACTTAATCTTGAGTTAGAGTAGCTAGATGTTAAAACAACGTTTCTACATGGAGATTTGGATGAGGACAAATATATGGAACAACCAAAAGGGTTTGTTTAGGATCACAACAAGAGGTTTGTTTGCAAACTCAAGAAGTCATTGTATGGCCTGAGGCAGTCTCCCGGGCAATGGTACAAGAAGTTTGATTCCTTCACGGTGAGACAAAATTTTACAATAAGTGAATATGATCATTGTGTTTACTTTAAAAAGTTGGAAAATGGAATATTCATTATATTGGTGTTATATGTTGACGATATGCTTGTTGCAAGCAAAAACATGGTCGAAATCAACAAGTTGAAGGCTCAGTTGGCTATGATGTTTGATATGAAGGATCTAGGAGAAACAAAACAAATCTTTGGCATGGAGATGCACAAAAACATGAAAAATGGTAAGTTGTGGTTATCATGACAAAAGTGTGTGGAGAAAATACTTATGAGATTCAATATGAATAATGTGAAACCCGTACAAATCCCTTTGGCTTCCCATTTCAAGATTTCTTCAAGTTTATGTCTTAGTAATGACGAATAAAATGATACTATGTCTCGTGTACCATACGTTGACGCAGTAGGAAGTTTGATGTATGCGATGGTGAGTACTAGACCAGCGATTTCATGTGCAATTGATGTTGTCAATAGATACATGGAAAATCCAAGTAAAGAGCATTGGAAAACAATGAAATGGGTGCTTCGGTATCTTAGGGGCACAAGTAACTATTCCATCACCGGTTCCAGTGATTAAGTATGCGGTTATGTCAATTCAGTTTTTGTAGGTGACTTGGACAAAAGGAGATCCACTTCAGGATATGTATTTACTCTTGCAAAATGACCTGTTAGTTGGATGTCAAAGCTTCAAAACATAGTTGCTTTATCCACTACTGAAGCAGAATATATGGCTACCTCACATGCATGCAAGGAGACAATTTGGTTAAAATGTATGTTGGGTGAGTTTGGAAGGATGCATGACAAGGTGAAAGTATTCTGCGATAGTCAAAGTGTTATTCATTTGGCTAGAAATCCAGCTTATCATAGTAAGACGAAACATATTTCTATTAAGTACCATTTTGTAAAGACAAGTTGTTGATGAAGGGGGAGTGGCTCTGGAAAAGGTTCATACAAAAGTGAATTATGCAGACATGTTCACGAAACTAGTTTTGTTAGAGAAGCTACAATGGTGTTTGGCTTCTCTTGGCTTGCAAAAAAGATGATGAATTAATTCGGGCATGCTATATTAGGTAAATTGTTGTCAAGGTGGAGATTGTTGAAACTGCCAACTAATTTCTCATGCGGATGCATGCACACAACATTAGCTAAAAATAGAATGTGCATGCATGCACACTACAGTTGTGTAACTGGTGGACCTGGTTTTTTTAAGCATATAACATATCTTATATATTCTAGCATACCCGTATAGGTGTAAGTAAGCAAACTAGGGTGTGGGAAGAGAGTGAGAGGACTCTTGTAGGTCTGAGTTTGGGTGCTGTAATTCTCCCTTGAATGATAAGAATACCGATTATCATTGCCCCATGGTTTTTTCCATTAAAAAGATTTTTTCTAAGTAAACATTGTGTTCAATTGATTTGATGACATTGCTATGTCTTGTTTTCTTTGCTATTAAAATCTTGCTTAGTTTATGCTTTGACTGCCTAGATGAAACACAAATTGGAACACAAACAAACAAGAACATCTTGGAATTTTCCCTTTTAACAATAGATATTTAAAACGAAATAATTCATTGTTATTTGTCTTTATTCACACGTAAATTCCTTTCTGCATCTCTTGATATACAGTGCCAAGGAAATTCAGTGGTAATGAAAGTTGAAAAGCAGACCATTTACCATAACCATATCACCAATAGTCATGGTTCCACCCATTATGCCTTGTGAGCACAAAACCATAGTTGTTGACAGAATTGTGCTGAACAATCCTGATATTTGTACACCTTTCCAATCCGAGGTCGCATATAACTTGGTCAACTCGTTAGATCTTGTTGTTTGTTCATCTCTTTGAGAAGCATCAGCAAAGCAGTGTATGCCAAACTCTTTTTCACAGTCAGGTGATGATGAAGAATGCTATTTTGAGTTACGAATCCCATTCTTCTCTTCAAGGATTTGTGAAATGGAGGATCATTGTACATGACCCTCCCCGTCATCCGCTGCTGATTTCTTCCGCTTAGCAGGCCGAGGAGCATAGTTTTTCCACTTCGAGAAGGACCCATCATGGCCAAAAACTTCTCGAGGCTCAACAGAACTACTGATACCATGCAAAATTTATTTCTGTGACGAAGGCGCCTTGTTTCTTTGCCACATATCGGATGTGATTTTCACGGTTTGACACAAATTAACCAGGAATGTTAATTGCAAGGACATAGAGACCATCTATGGCTTCTATTGTCAATATGGTTTGCACAAATTCATAAGTTATTGCGTAAAATCCAAATTTTTGTGTCTGCAATTTTGCACGCTCAAGAGCTCCACATCAAAAACTTCAAACTGCTTTGAACTGAAAAAGGTGGTGGAAGGTCTGACATGAGGACCAAATTCTAATGGAACAATTATTCTTCGTTTTCCACCTGGCTTCATAGTCTGAATCCCTTCTTCAATGCCTGGAACCAACCCATTAATTCCCATTCGAGTCTTAGCTGGTCGCCCTTGCTGATAACTGCTATAAATGCGACGACCCGACTCGCCAGGCGTAGTAAAAAACTATATATATGTTTTAAATAGCCGGGGCCAACTTCAATGTTTGATTTATCCTGAGCATGCAACACTTCCTCCATGTAAGATATAGGTATTTCCTTGCTTCCATAGCGTGCATTAAATGGTGTCTCATTGTGCCATATATATTATAAGATTTTACAGATATAGGGTTTTCGCTGATGACATATTTTTTCGAGTTTCTTTGGCGCATTTCAACATTTCACAATTAAATGGAAATGGCATTGTCATACCATCATGGATAAGAGCATCCTTTATGACATTAATATAATTGTGTGGACCATATCACTTGAGTTCAACGCAAAGCCATCATTCTTTTCTCACCATATTTCTAGAAGATGAGATGAAGACCACTTATGGGATGCTATTAACTCATATAATCCACGTGTTCACATTCTTCTCAAATGCTTCATTGTAAGGTAAGAGAAAACATTTCACTAGAATACTTCCCTCTATATCATGTTTATCTAGACACATTCACAAATGATGATAGAGAGACAACATGATCCTCGAGATATAAGAATCTTGTCCAACATATAAAATTGATCGATGATCATCATTATTATCTATTAGCAAATACTTATTATAATTTTCAAAATATTTTTGAATGGCGAAAAATATGGAGACATTGTCAAATTATTTATGGGTGGATAGATTGTCGAACTTTAGAATGTGTAGCATCGATTCAAGGAGAGTGCACACCACTTTGTGCAAACAATATGAATTGAGGGGGGAAGCCTGGCAATGCTTTTCCGGCTAAGAACTATTGACCGAAATTGTGATCAACGATAACCAACATGTAGAAAAATCACCAAGCTATTTGAAGATCTCCAATGCCCCAAGGAAGACTGTCGTGCAAGCAACCATTGAGTAAGTCATCTCCAATGTGCAAATTCATTATGGGCTATCGAGAGGGTGATCATACACTTTATATGCCAAATCTCATGAATCACCCACAAACATGAAGTAAACCCTAAAGCTAACACTTTGAAAGTTGATCCTAGTCTCTATAGGAAACTTATTGGTAGCCTGATTTATTTAAGTCATGGTGGAATTGATATTTCCGTTGCTATTAGTGTGGTCTCTCAGTTCATGCAAGATCTGTGGGAGAGTCACTTGAAGGTCATAAAGAGGATAGTTTGTTATATCAAGGGCACTTGAAGGTCATAAAGAGGATAGTTCGTTATATCAAGGGCACTTATTAGCTTGGTATAAACTATTGTAATACTAAGAACTAGTTAATTCGCTACACTAGCTTAGATTAAGATGGATATGGAGATGATATAAAGTCTACATCTAGTTATGTGTCTTATCTTGGCTAAGGACCCATTATAGATCCATATTATTTTAAGAACGACATGAAGACAATANACAACACTTTGTGCAAACAATATGAATTGAGGGGGGAAGCCTGGCAATGCTTTTCCGGCTAAGAATTATTGACCAAAATTGTGATCAACAATAGCCAACATGTAGAAAAATCACCAAGCTAAATGAAGATCTCCAATGCCCCAAGGAACACTGTCGTGCAAGCAACCATTGAGTAAGTCATCTCCAATGTGCAAATTCATTGTGGGCTATCGAGGGGGTGATCATTCACTTTATATGTCAAATCTCATGAATCATCCACGAACATGAAGTAAACCCTAAAGCTAGCACTCTGAAAGTTGATGCTAGTCTCTATAGGAAACTTATTGGTAGCCTTATTTATTTAAGTCATGGTGGAATTGATATTTATGTTGCTATTAGTGTGGTCTCTCAGTTCATGCAAGATCTGTGGGAGAGTCACTTGAAGGTCATAAAGAGGATAGTTCGTTATATCAAGGGCACTTGAAGGTCATAAAGAAGATAGTTCGTTATATCAAGGGCACTTATTAGCTTGGTATAAACTATTGTAATACTAAGAACTAGTTAGTTGGCTACACTAACTTAGATTAAGATGGATATGGAGATGATATAAAGTCTACATCTAGTTATGTGTTTTATCTTGGCTAAGGACCCATTATAGATCCATATTATTTTAAGAACGACATGAAGACAATAATATAACCAATATATAACTAGGAAATACACAGAGATAATGCGAAGAACATAGAAATATTGTGAACACCAACTTCTATTAATGAACAAGAGAGAAAAACATTGTAGAACACAAACTAACAGAATGGGGCAACCTATCTCTGAAAAGAAAGAGATGTTGGCTATGCTTCATTCGCAACAAGCTTTACATCACACTCCATTGCATGCTTAAAGGGCCTCCTTCACCTCAATTATATATGAGAGAGTGAGAGGAGAAAAATTCCCATGATGCATGTGGGATAAATTGGACTAAGTTTATAAAATTCCATAGGCATGTAAAACACTAGGACTTCCTAGGTGGTCACCCATCCTAGTACTGCTCTAGCCTCTAACCTGAGTGCGCTTAACTACGGAGTTCTAATGGGATTTGGTGCATTAACGCTATGTTGTAGGCATGTACATAAGACCACTAGGAAATCATTATATGATGTCTATAATTAACAAATGAAGATGACATTACATTCCATTCCCCATCAAATGGGTGAGTATCATGGTTTATCAAAACCACAAGCTCAAAATGGTGTTTCAGTGGAAAAGGTGGATGGCCACTGAGATCCATATGGATCATTCCTCCCCCCTTAGGAAGCAATGGTCCCCATTGCGTCAAGTTCCCATGGAAGATGGGGAGACTTCTGCTAAATCTAAAGCTTGGTGTGTTTCTTGCCTTGTTGAAGAAGTTGCCATGCTTAGCTTGTTGAAGGCTATCATGAACCTGTTGTTGGAGGGGTTGGATCTGTTCAACCAATCTAGCTGCATGATCTACTTGAGTGTGGGAGGACTCTGTCGATGAAGATGCAACATGAAGAGTATGAAGGGTTCTGTTATAACCTTGCTTGACTGGGCAGTGTGGAGGCACCCCCGTAGGTGCAGCAAGAACATCTTGGGACTCTTCTACAATCTTGTCGATCTACTTCTGTTGGATAGAAAGGTCTTGGGCTGAGGCTGCAATGGTTGCAGTGTCATTCTGTTCACCTTCTGATCGGATTGTGAAGAGGCTAAACTTTGCAGCATGAGAGATTACTTTGTGGCATTGTTTTGGTGGGACAATAGTCGAAACTACCTCTGGTATCCTGTATAGCTGACCCCACAGAGTAACAATCATGCTACGGGGTCGAGACTCATAAATAGCATGACGCCTCCACATATATGGTTGGCCTAATAGAACATCACAGACTTCCAATGGGGCAACATCACACAATACCTCATCCTTGAAGGGCTTGATGCCGTAGGATAGGCGACACTGCTGGCTGACATGAAGATCTTGACCTTGGCGAAGCTACCCGATGTTGTATGGCTGCGGGTGTGGTGTTGTTGGAAAATTCAACTGCTTGACAACCTTTGCTGAGATGATGTTCTTTTGGCTTCCACGATCAACCATAAAATGTAGTGGGGTCCCCTTCACCCACATCTATGAATGGAAGAGTCGCTCCCCCTCCTTAGGATCCTCTTCTGGTTGGATTGTTGCAATTGCGACAGTAGCAGTTGGTTTTGCATCAATGATCTGTATCCTTTTGTTATTTCTAAATCAGGGTCCAAGTCAGGGTTCGACTCTTTGTCTTTGAGCTCGGCCACCAATGACTGTATTGAGCGACATTCATCAGTGTTGTGCCAAGGGTTGTTGTGGAACTCACACCACTTTTCAATGTCTTTATTATACTTCCTGTTACCCTTCTTTTCCTGCATCAGGGACTGGCTCTCTTGAGGTTGGCCTTCCTTGCTCTGTCCATGCCTCTCCCACTTACTCTGTTGCTTGAATTTCTGCTCAATTTTATTGCATATCGATAAGCAACTCCTAGTGAGGAGATGTCCAAGAAATCCATCTCTGTTTGGATGTACCTGTGTAGACCACTGTGGTACTTCAAAACCAAGTTCCACTCGGACTCTTTGATACCCAACTTTGAGCATAAGGTATGAAAGATGTTGGTGTAATCCGACACTGTCTGGTCTCTTTTTTGATGTAGAGTTGGCCATCTCATGTATTGATCATCATAGTTTCCGACAAGGTAGAACTCCTCCTTAGGGCATCTATAAAGGCCGCCCAAGTGGGTTCTCTCCCAAATAGTGTAGATTCATCTGTGGTGTACCTCTCCCAGTAACCTTCCCACCAATCTCTGACATTGGGAAGGGATTTAAGGAGCGTGAAGGTGATATTTTCACTGTCAAATTTTTTTTGGACAGAGTAATAACCTTCTAGTGGATTCAACCATTTTTCTAGAGCATCCACATCTATCAAAATTGACTTGTACCTTGAAGGGCATCGCACTTGCGAAATGGTTGCTTGTCGAAGATGCCTCAGTTGCTGCCATCGGTAGTCTTCGAAGGATCTTAGCGAAGTTGTCCATCATCTCTTTCTTTTGTCCTACGAGGGCATCCTCGAGCNCCCAATACTACTCTTGCCTAAGCGCGCTTAACTGCAGAGTTCTAATGGGATCCGACGCATTAACGCTATGCTTGGGCATGTACATCTTGTCGAAGATGCCTCAGTTGCTGCCATCGGTAGTCTTCGAAGGATCTTAGCGAAGTTGTCCATCATCTCTTTCTTTTGTCCTACGAGGGCATCCTCGAGCAACGTCTTGAAAGGATCTCATGCTCTGTCATCTCTCTTTTCTTCCGCCATGGGAGGTTGCTTGGGCTAGCGAGAGTGGTTGTCCTCAAGAGAAACTAGCTCGAGACCCAAATATCTATACCTTGACCTCGTCGAGGACCTTCTCTGAGAAATGACAAGGAGCAGATTGCTTTGATACCACTGATCTAGATTATTTTAAGAATGACATGAAGAAAAGAATATAACCGATATATAACAAGGAAATACACAGAGATAATGCGGAGAACACAAAAATAGAGTGAAAACCAACTTCTATTAATGAACAAGAGAGAAAAACATTGTAGAACACAAATTGACAGAATGGGGCAGCCTATCTTTGAAAAGAAAGAGATGTTGGTTATGCTTCATTCGCAACAAGCTTTACATCACATTCCATTGCATGCTTAAAGGGCCTCCTTCACCTCAATTATATATGAGAGAGTGAGAGGAGAACAATTCCCATGATGCATATGGGATAAATTGGACTAAGTTTATAAAATTCCATAGGCATGTAAAACACTAGGATTTCCCGGGTGGTCACCCATCCCAATACTACTCTTGCCTAAGCGCGCTTAACTGCAGAGTTCTAATGGGATCCGACGCATTAACGCTATGCTTGGGCATGTACATAAGACCATTAGGAAATCATTACATGATGTCTATAATTAACAAATGAAGATGACATTACATTCCATTCCCCATCAAAAGGGTGAATATAATGGTTTATCAAAACCACATGCTCAAAATGGTGATTCAGTGGAAAAGGTGGATGACCACCGAGATCTATCTGGATCATATGGTCTTGTAGAAAGTAGAAGGTGGTATTTGTTTCGACCATAGAATCATAATATCATGTGGATTCATAATCTCTTAGGTGAGCTCAATTTTCTAGTCAAGGAGTTGATTATAGTGTATTGTGATACTCAAAGTGTCATACAAGTAGTCAAGACTCCAATTACTAACAATAAGATGAAGCATGTGGTTCTTCATGATCATTGTTTGAGGTAGTGATCCAGGTGGATATTGGTAGCCACCTAACTGTTCCAAATTCCACAACATCTAGGTGGATATTGGTGGTTGCCCACCTTTTCAACTGACTTGTTTTGGCAGTTTTCATGTCAATACATATTTATGTACTTCCAAGGCCGTTTTGAGGCCCCGATGAACGTTTTTTGGGCTTGTCACATGCAACTTGTTAACAAAATTAAAGTTTGATGGAATAATGTGTAGTTATTGAAAAGACCTTTCCAACGAGCTATCACACGCCTAAAATGAAGATCGTATGCAAAAGTTACGACTTCGGGAAGTTGATGTACTAACTTACCCCAACGGGGCCCACATGACTTTTGATGCTTCATCTCCTAGGGTTAGGTTTTTGGATGTCTAGGGTTTTGGAATTCATGTTTATTGTAAAAAGGCCTTTAGATCCTCATTGTACTCATCTTCTTGTGAATAAGTGTACCCGTCACATCTCTTCTTAGAGATAAGCTGACACCATTCTAGCGAGTTCATTCACTCTGTATTTTTACAGTCTCTGTACATTTCTTTCATTAATAGAAATCGTGTATTGTTGTATTTCTTTGTTTCTGGCAATATTTTTGTGTATTTCATTGTAATATCTCTGCTTTCATTTCGTTCCAAAAATTATCCGGATCAGTGGTATTAGAGTAGGCTGCTCTTGATTTTTTTTCAGTGCACGTCCCCAATGAGGTCCGTGTTTAGCAAGTTGGGTCTCGGGATTATCTATATTGAGGACAATTGTTCTCGCATGCCCAAGAAACCCTCCATGGCAGAATGAAAAAAAAACAATGGAGCAGAAGATTCTATTAACTTGTTTCTTGAGCAAGCTCTCGTGCAATAGAGGGACGAAATGATGGAGAATTTTTCCCACATCCTTCAATGCCTGCCGATAACAACATGCACATCTTCATCAAGTGACCACTTTAGAGTAACCTCTCCCTTCGAGGTACAAGTTAATTTTGATATTCCTGTATTTGAAGGTCAGATAGATGCGGATGCCCTAGAAAAATGGTTAAATCTATTAGAAGGTTATTTCTCTGTTCACAATTTTTCCCATAGAGAAAATATCACCTTCACACTCCTCAAGTCTCTCCCCCATGTCAAAGATTGGTGCAAAACTTACTAAGAGCAAAGTTCCACAGAGGAATCTGAAATATATGGGGCCGAGCCCACTTGAGATTTTCTTGTGGATGCGGTCAAGGAACAATATTACCCTGTTGATAACTATGAACAATACATGAGATGGACCACACTACGACAAGGGAGGGGCCAAACGTTGTCGGAGTTCACAAGTACTTTCCATACCTTGCACACCAAGCTAGGTATCAAATAATCTGAGCAACATCTAGTTATGAAATGCCGTGGGGATTTGCATAGGTACATCCACACCAAAATGGATTTCCTAAACATCTCATCACTGGGAGCTGCTTATTGATATGCTGTCAAAATCAAGCATAAATTTAGGCACCAGAACAAATGGGAGTTCAGGTCTGCAAATACAATACAACCAAAGCATAATAAAGACAACCCTAACCAACAACCCCTTGACAACCAGTCCAAGAAACAAGAAAAGAAGGGTAAGGGAAATATGAAGAATGATATTGGGAAGTGGTGCGACTTCCACAAAAGCCCCTGGAACAACACTAATGAATGTCGCTCAAAACAGTCATTGGTGGTCGAGATCAAAGACCAGTAGTCAAACCCTGATTCAGAATCTGATCCAAAAAAATAATGAAAAAAGGCAGTTCATTAACGCAGACCCCATTGTTACTGTCGCGACTGCAACAATTCAACTAGAAGAACCAGCAGATCTTGAAGAGGGGGAGTGCCTCTTTCGTTCACAAATGTGGGTGAAAGGGACCCCATTTCAATTCATTATTGATAGTGGAAGCCATAAGACCCTCATCTCAGCTGAGGTCGTCAAATAGTTGGGTTTGTCGACAATACCACACCCACAGCCTTACAACATCGAGTGGCTTCACCAGGGATGAGATCTCTGTGTCAGCCAATAGTTCCACCTGTCCTATGGCATCAAACCCTTCAAGGATGAAGTAATGTGTGATTTTTCCCCTCTTGATATCTGTGATGTTGTTTTGGGCCAACCATATATGTGGAAACGTCAAGCTATTTATGAGCCTCGACCCTGTAGTGTCATTATTACTCTGAGGGTAAGCTCTACAGGATACGAGAGGTAGTTCTGACTACTATTCCACCAAAATAGTGCCACAAGGTAATCTATCATATTTCTAAATGCAACCTCTTCACAATCTATTCAAAGGATGAACAAAATACCACTACAACCACTGCAACCTCAACACCTTCTATCTAGCAGAAACAAATTGTAGAAGGGAAAGAAGATATTGATTCTTCATCTACGATGGTGCCTAAACGATGCCCTGTCAAGCCAAGATACAACAGGTTGGTGGAATAGATTCAACCCCGCCAGTAATAGGTTCGTGACAGCCTTCCACAGACCAAGCAACACAACTTTTCCAACAAGGCAAGCAACTCACCAAGATTCAGATTCAACAAATTCTTTCCTCTCTTCCTTGTGAACTCAATGCAATGGAGGCCATTACTTCCTAGGGGGAAGGACTGATCTAGGTGGATATTGGTGGCCACCCACCTATTCCAAATTCAACTTGGATCATCTTGATAGTTTTTAGTTCAACACGTTTCTCTGTAATGGTGACATCTCTTTGTAATTGTGGGTTCTTCACTTCGGGGGCTATCTTGAATCCTTACACAACATCTAGGTGGATATTGGTGGCCGCCCACCTATTCCAATCGACTTATTTGGCAGTTTTCATGTCAGTACATCTTTCTATACTTTCGGGGCCGTTTTGAGGCCCTAAACAACGTTTTTTTGGCTTGCCATAGTCAAACTATTGATAGAGTCAAAGTTTGACGACATAATGTGTAGTTCTCGAAAAGAAATTTCCAATGGGATATCACACGCCTAAAATGAAGATCGTATGCAAAAGTTACGACCCCGGGAATTTGATGTACTAACTTACCCCAATGGGGCCCACATGACTTTTGGCGCTTCATCTCCTAGGGTTAGGTTTTTGGATGTCTAGGGTTTTGGCATTCATGTTTATTGTAAAAAAGCCTTTAGAGCCTCATTGTACTCATCTTCTTGTGAGTGAGCATAGCCGTCACATCTCTTCTCAGAAATAAGCTGCCACCATTCTAGCGAGTTCATTCACTTTGTATTTTTACAGTCTTTGTACATTTCTTTCATTAATAGAAATCATGTATTGTTGTATTTCCTTATTTTTGGCAATATTTGTGTGTATTTCATTGTAATATCCCTGATTTCATTTCGTTCCAAAAATAATCCAGATCGGGTAGTTGGTAGAGGATGTTGTTTTGTCTCGTATCTATTCTAAGATAAATGATTAGGTTGTTGATATCTTTATGAAGCCTTTAATAGAAGCTAAGTTTTTTAAACTTTTTGCGCTATGCTTGGGCTTCATGAATTTGCAATTATGTGGGGGTGGGGGTGTGGGGGGTGGGGTGGGCGAGGTGTAATGGAAAGTTAATTTCACCTCCTGAATCTCCAAAGCATTATGCTGATGGAGAGGGGTGATGTTGGAACAACAATTTAAGCATGTTCATCACATCTGTGGATTTGTAAGGTACTAGATGTAATGGTTAAGAACATGTGTTTCCTCCTAAGAGGTCACACATTCAAATCCAGAGGGGGGTAGGGTATGTATACCTCTGTAGAATTTACCACTCAAATTGTTGGGCGGAGGGGATCCCTTGTCCCACAAACAGGGGGGTCTCATACACCAATTTGGTGTCTGGCTTGGCTGTGACCTTAAAAATAGATTATTATTATTATTATTATTATTATTATATAATATGCATGAATAAGAATATTCAACATATATCAACGAAGCAACAAAATATTGAGAAGAGCAATACCAAAAATAATACCTTTATTCAAAGAAAGCAATGTTCACTTGCCTCTTTGAGGGGGTAACCTCCAACAAAGTGCTCTGTTACAATAATTCTCAGGATAAGCTTTCTCATGCCTCCTACTCTTATTTATACTAATTCTATCTTCTAAAGAACATTCTATAGGAAGATCTTTCTATAAGTGAAAACTTCTATTACGTATTCTTACATTGACTTGTTCAAATTTATTAAATAGGCCTTTTTAACTAACATCGACATTTATTACATTGAAAATATATTATTCTATCTACATGAGGGGTTAGGGAGGTTAGGTCCGTGTTATCACACAATCTGTAGCTTGCACAAAGCCCAACCCAATCCAAGGAAGTGTGACAACTATGGGAGTACCTTCCCATTGTCATCTTATATAGACAATTCCCTCACTTTAGTAATGATTAAATTACCACAAAGGGGGAATCTTGGTGACCCTAGGGGAATTGAGATGGAAAATGAGATAATGATGAGTGAGTCCCCTATAGGTCAAGCTTATAGGTGAGAAAAAGGCTTGAGAAAGAGTCTTGTGGAGGGAGAATGGTTACCAAATGTTGGGTACCTACAAAACAATGTTAGCCCTGCTCAGAACAAGACAAATGATGATAAACCAAGCCTTAAATCAATGGGGAATCAACAAGATAAACTCATTGTCCCAGAACTGCAACATATATCGCTTCCTCGGAGTAGCCATCCGATGGTGTTAGGTTGTGGGTGCGATGTTTTCGGTAGGGCGAGCCGCTTGAAAACCTCTGTTGAGACAAGGTTCTTCTGGCTACCGCTATCAACGATGAAGTGCAACAGGGTACCATTCACCCACATCTATGAATGAAAAAGGCGCTCACCTTCCTCTGGCTCGTCTGGTTCACTAGGCTAGAGCTTGGTGGTAGCAACAGTAGCACTGGGTTCTGCGTCAATGATTCATCTCCCCCTTTCTAGTTCTAACTCAGAGTTGGAACCCACATTTGATTCGTAGGCTTTCACCTCAGCCACCAGGGATTGCTTTGAGCGACAATCAACAATTTTATGCCAGGGGCTCTTATGGAAGTTGCACCACTTCCCGATATCTTTATTTGTCTTTTCGATGTCCTTCTTTGCTTGCGGCGTGGACTAGTTTTTATAAGGCTATCCATATTTGCTTTGTCCTTTGTTCTGCGGGTTGGGGCCGCCCTTTTAGCTTTTGCTGTGAGGGGTTCCCAGGCCCAAATTGTCACGTCTTTTGTTTAAGCTTCTGTTTGATTTTGATGACATATCGGTGCCGCGTCCAAGGACAAGATGTCCAAAAACTCTGTTTCGGCCTAGATGTATCTATCCAGACTGCTGCAATACTTGAGCACCAGATGTCGCTCAGAATATTTGATACCTAGCTTGGTGCGCAAGGTATGGAAGATATTTGTGAACTCGAACACTGCTTGGTCTCTTTCCTGCTGCAGTGTGGTCCATTTTGTGTATAGGTCGTCATAACTTTCGACAGAGTATTATTATTCCTTAATAACATTTTTGAAGGACTCCCAGGTGACCCCGACTATAAATAATGAGGGTTCCTCTATTTCCTTTTGCTCACAGAAATTTTACCACCAATCTTTGACATGGGGAACGACTTTGAGGAGCACAAAAGTAATATTTTCTCTATTCGAGAAGTTAAGGATAGAGAAATACCCTTCTAGTAGATTCAACCATTTGTCTACAACATCTGCATCTATATGACCTTCAAATATAGGAATATTAAATTTTATTTGTACCTTGAAGGGGGTGACTCCTCCGTTTGAGGAAGATGCGTCCCCTGTTGGTAGTCGTTGAAGGATTTGCGCAAAACTATCCATCATATCATTCCTCCATTGCATGAGGGATTCCTTGAGCAACATTTTGAAAGGATCTCTTATCCCATTGTCTTTCTTTTCTCCTTCCATGAGAGGTCATTTGGGCGTGCGAGATATTTTGTCCTCAAGAGAAATAAGCTTGAGACCCAATTCTTTGTACTTTGACCTCATTGGGGACATGCAATAAGAACGACAAGGAGCGAACTACTCTGATACCATTGATCCAAATTTTATGAGAAGAACGAAATGAATACAAATTATTATTAAAATATACTTAACAAATAATAACAGATATACAGTAAAACTGGTTTCTATTCAGTAAGGAAATAAACTGAAACTATAAAATGCAGCAGAAAACAAGCTTGCTAGAATGATGGTGGCTTATCTCTGAGAAGAGATGTAACAGTTGTGCCCATTCGCAAGAAGATGAGTACAATGAGGCTCTGAATGCCTTTTTACAATAAATCAGAATGCCAAAAACAATAGACATCAAAAAACCTAACCCTGGGAGATGAAGTGCCAAAAGTCATGTGGGCCCCATTGGGGCATGTTAGTACATCAACTTCTTGGGGTTGTAACTTTTGCATACGATCTCTGTTTTAGGCGCATGATAGCCCATTGGAAAGATCTGTCCAAGGACTACACATGTTTCCATAACTCACTATATAGTATGATTGTGGCGATCCCTAAAAACATTGTTTAGGGCCTCAAAATGGCCCCGGAAGTAAGGAACCCAAAAACTAGGAAAAAATCGCCAAACCGTAAAACTGCCAAAATGAGCCAGTTGGAATAGGTGGGAGGCCACCAACATCCATATGGATCATTGGTTGAGTGTAAAAAGTATATTTCATGCATGAATGAATTAGACTAGGAGTAATCTCAAAAATAGGTTAGGTTTTGGTCTCAACTAAAACTATAAAGACAAGTCAAGGTAGTGAGTTAAGACACACTTGAACACTTGAGTAGATTGATCGACAGAGAGATGAAGAGAGAGAAGGTATCCAAGAAAGGAATTTCCAGGTAGCATGCAGTCTTGTACATGGATTTGCACGATTACTTATTCTTGTATTTGGAGCTCTACTCAGTGAAAGGTCGCCCCACCATAAGAGGCAAGTGAACATTACTTTCTTTCTTTTGATTGTCATAATACAAGGGTATATTTTGCATATTTTGTATTGTTCATCTCTTGTATATGGTTTTCTACATTTATAATGTATGTATACATAGTTTGTGTTTCAAGTCTAAGGGTTAAAGAACACTACAAGCGGTATCAAAGATCTTTCATTAGCTAGCACGCCTTAGAATTTTAGATTTTTTTTTTTTAAGGCTAGAGACATGTTCTAGCATCTATAAATAACATAGAGACCTATTTTTTGATGACTAAACTTGTGGTTGAGGAACAAAACACACAAAAAATACAAGTTGTGTCACTTGGCTAGACACCCTTGTAACCTCTATTGGTACCCGTTCAAGTAGTATTGCATCAGACAACACTTGTATATGGAATTGTCTTCCATGTCCCCAAGGGTATATCAAAGTTCCTTTAGGTGCACTTGAACCAACCTTACATAAACTTGTGGCCATATTGTTTCTATTATACACTAAGAAGAACTCTCAGGGAGATGAATCTCATGTACTAAGGAATCTGGTAGTATGGATAAGGGTACAATATACCCTCCTTAGTTAGTGTCATGAGAAATTTAGCTGAGTACTATTGTTGGTGACCATTTGGTATATTAGAGAAATATAACACTTGACACTTGTTTTTCCTTAGGACCTTACAACTATAGCCTCTACAGTCTGGTAGTGAAATTCCCACATCTATAAATTGAGAAGGAATTTGTGAATTATGTCAGTAATACTCAATTTGGGGTAATACTCCTAGTAGTGTAAAAAAAAAAATTGGGCCCTTTCGACACCATTTTGGGAGACCTGTCTCAAAATATTCCTTATGTCATGCTGATTGTGTGGATATACCTCTCCAATAAATTTTTTTTGGTGGACCCAACTATTGGGTATGTGTTATATTCTTTGCGTGTGTGTGTGTGGGTGCTTCAGAGTCGACATTTGTGCCTGGTGTTTTTTGTTATTTTAGTGCTATTTTTAGCAGTTTTCTAAATTAATCCTAGATTAATGGATTAGGGTTTTGGTAGCTACATAATACCTAAAATATTGTATATATTGTATTGTGAATGGTGAAATTAATACAATAAAGAGTTAAAAGGTGTGGCACCAAGGAAGGCTGGTTTTCTCCCGGTTAAGGGTTTCTAGCGTAAATCTTTGTGTACTGTGTGTATGAGCCATTGATTAATTTCTGGTTTTTTTTTAGGAGAATGTGTATGCATTGCTTTACTTCGCAGGTTTAAAACTTACATGTGGTATCATAGCTCATTTTTGTCTTTAGGGGGATACCTTTTTTACTGAGGGTTTGGCTCGGTCTTGATAGATCAGGTTTATCTTGGGTCTGTGATAAACCTGGGTTTAGTGGGAGCTTTTGCAGTGGTGATTTTAGCATAGAAAGAGGAATGGTGAGCTCTTATAGAATCGAGATTGAGAAGTTCATGGTAAAAAAATTGAGCTATGGAAGCCCAAGATGGAGGACGTTCTTGTAGACAAAGAACAATGGATCATTGTGGATCTTGGTACATATCCTATTGGTACATAGTCTACTAGCACACAATCAACTGGTACACAATATTCTGGTACACAAAATACTAGTACACAACCTACTGGTATGTCGAAGGAAGATTGGGAGAAGTTGGATAGAAGAGCAAGGAGTACTATTCAATTTTGCTTGGTAGATTCAGTGTTGTTGAATGTCTCGGGAGAATCTACAACTAAGGAACTATGGGATAAGTTAGAGAATTTGTATCAATCAAAGTCCCTTGTAAACAAGTTGTTTCTTCGAAAGAAGTTGTATCATATTAGGATTGAAGATGGAGATTCTGTGATAGAACATCTGAATGCCTTCAATACTCTGGTAAGTCAACTTGTCTCTATTAATACTACGATTGCAGAAGAAGATAAGTGTATTACTTTGTTATGTTATTTTCCAGACTCTTGGGATAATCTGGTTGGAGAAATTGGTAGTAGCACTCAATCTTCATTGAAGTATGAGGATGTAGTTACATCCTTGTTATCTGAAGAGATGAGGCGGAAAAACATGGATGGTCATAGCACAAATGATTTATTTGTAAGAGGCCGTACCCAAGTCAGGAATCCTAGTAAGTCTTTGGGGGGGGATATCTAAATCTACATGTATACCTAATTCTCTAGGAAAATATTTGAGGAAATGCTGGAAGCGTGGTAAAGCAGGGCATTATAAGAAAGATTGCAAGTCTAATAAGGTTGATAAACCAAAGGGATTTGATAATGACTCTTCCATGGAGGCTAAAACCTCCACTCAAGAAGGAGGTGATGTTTACCTGGCATCTACAAGTACACATGCATACCGTGGTGTATGGTTGATTGACTCAGGTGCATCATATCATATGACTCCTCACAAGGAGTGGTTATGTGAATATGAAAAATATGATGGTGGTGATGTATTCCTAGAAGATGACTCAGAAACCAAAATCATGGGATGTGGAAGGGTTAAGTTGTTGCTAAAAGATGGAAGGATTAGAACTCCCCCTGGGGTTCTGCACATTCTAAAACTAGATAGGAGACTAATATCTGTAAGCACGTTGGATGATGTAGGTGTGGATATTGTATTGGGAAAGGGCACTTGCAAGATGGTACGAGGAGCAATGGTGTTGATGAGGGGAGTTCGATGTGGAACTCTATACAAGTTGTTGGTGTTATAGCAAGATTTTCCTCACCCTATGCAATCTTGCACATAAGGCCTTTTTCCATTTCCCTATGCAGACTTATCATCCTTGTTTGTAAAATCCCAGAGATTAAAATAGACATTTTTCCACATGTACGCATCTTGCCTACATTACAACATGCATATACGCAGGCTGCACCACTACAACCCGCATACATCGAGATTTGTGCCCAAAAATGAAAATTAGTGTCGGGTTTCCATGTCACTACAAGATATCTATGATCCTTGGCCTTCCATATATTGGAAACGTTCTGACTCATCCCTTCAGTTCCATTTGAAGGCTATAAATGGGCCAATTCCGAGATATGGAAAAGAGGAGAAAGAATTCAACTTTGAGAGCAAAGTTACTTTGGAGAAATTATTTACTTCATATTGAGTCTGTATCCTTTTGTCCTTTAAGTCTGAACACAGTGTTCAGCCCCCAAGCTCTTCCCTTATTGATTGAGAATCTCATTGTTTCTCTTTTTATGAGATTGCCTTTGGTGGAGGATTCAAGTGGTGGAGGCCCAACTGGAAGGAACTTAGTTTCTCAGTTCTGAACTGTGCCAACACAGAAGTCTGTAACATTTTCACTTATGCTGATCATATATTAATAGAAATAATCTTTTCCCATCCAATTGATATCTTGCAAATATTTGAATTATTATTCCATGGGCGTATTTTTCATGTTTATTAATGGATTATGCTATCAAATGTTCTAACATCATTTATTATCACCATATGCTTGCTTTGCTTGGTTGTTGAGGACTAGCTGCAGGTATATTGTTTTGGGTCAAGTGCTCAACGATAGACTTCATCGAACGTCTTGACGAGGTAGGCCTTTTATCTTGTCTTGCTAGCATATTTGTTTACATAGCATACTTGAGATTAGAGTTGATTTCTGCAGTCATTTCCGTCTGTTGTGGTTTACCCTAGACATAGAGAGATTTCCCTTGTAATAGTTGGGAAGCACTTATACTAATGGGTGTAATAGTTATGTTGTACCTAAGCAGAGAAATAAAGAAGACAAGACCAATACTTTCCCTGGAATGAAGACCATGCTGTGGCATCAAAGACCAAGGCATATTGGAGAAAAGGGCCTTCAAACATTACACAATAAAGGTATGGTTGAAGGTATGTCTAATTGCACTTTGGATTTTGATTTCTGTGAACATTGTATATATGGTAAGAAAAATCGAGTAATATTCCCCTTTGGTGCTACAAGAGAAAAGGGGATCTTCAGTGATGTGTTTGAACCTATGCATGTTCCATCACTAGGTAAATATGTTTATTATGTTTCATTCATAGATGATTTCTCAAGGAACACATGGATTTATTTTCTTAGAAATAAATCTAAGGTATTTGATAAATTTAAAGAGTTTAAGGCTCTTGTAGAAAATTAGATAGAGAATAAAATAAAGGTATTGAGGACAGATAATGGTGGAGAATTATGTGGAAATGAATTCGAAGAATTCTGTAAGAAGTGTGGTACAGCAAGGCAAAAGACTACTCCATACACACCTCAATAGAATGGAGTTGTAGAAAGGATGAACAAGACACTAATGGAAAAATAAAGGATCATGCTTAGTGGTGTCGAGTTAGGAAAGGAATTATGGGCAGAGGTAGTGGGTACAACATGTTACCTGGTCAATCGATCACCCTCATCAACACTACATGATAAAACTCCACACGAGATATGGACTAGTAAGAAACCCTTTCTTGAACATATCAAAGTGTTTGGTTGTGATACTTATGTACATGTTCCAAAGGAAAATAGGAGTAAGATGGATAATAAAGATGAAAAGTGTATCTTTATTGGTTATAAAGATGGTGTGAAAGGCCACAAGATTTGGAACCCAAAAACTAAGAAGACCGTTTACAATTAGAATATTGTTTTTAGAGCGGTGAAAGATGTTCCCAAACAAGAATTCCTACCAAGGAAAGAAGAACCTGAGAAAATAGAGTTTGAGTTGGATGATGCAAAATCTGAATCAACTGAGAATATGAAGCAAAAGAATAAGAACCTCATACCCTAGTATTGAGAAGACCAACGAGGGAAAGAAGGAAACCAAAAAGGTATATTCCACCTGATTTTCATTGTAATTTTTCTTTATCTATTACTGATGAAGATCCCATAACTGTCAATGAAGAAATCAATTCAGAGGATAGTAAACTCTGGAACAAGGCCATGGTTGAAGAAATAGATGCATTGGATAAGAATGAGGCATGGGATCTAGTTGAGTTGCCAGCTGGAAGAAAATCTATTGGTAGCAAATAGTTGTTTAAGAAGAATTTTAATGCATAAGTAAAAGTGGAGAAATACAAATCTTGGTTAGTAGAAAAAGGTTATTCTCAGGTAGAGGGAATTGAATTTGGTGAGATTTTTTCTCCTGTTTCCAAGTTAACTTCTATTAGATTTATTTTATCTATTGTTGTTGCTTTTGATATTGAAGTGGAATAGATGGATGTGAAGACATCATTCCTACACGGGGATCTAGAAGAAGAAATCTACATGAAGCAACAAGAAGGCTTTGTAGTTAAGGGAAAGAAAGAGTCGGTCTATAAGCTAAATAAGTCACTATATGGTATGAGGCAATCACCTAGGATGTGGTACCAAAAGTTTGATACATACATCCTTGGATTGGGATTTGTGAGAAGGAGTGTTGATCACTATGTATATTACAAGAAGGTTGGTAATCACTTCATTTACGTGGTGTTGTTTGTTGATGACATGTTGTTGGTAGGAAATAACATGGATGTTATCAAGGAGGTGAAATCACAGCTATCCTCCAAATTTGACATGAAGCATCTTGGTGCTACAAAATTCATTCTGGGAATGGAGATTAAAAGAGATCACGCAAACAAGAAACTCTGGTTGAATGAGAGAAAATATGTTGAGATGATATTGCAGAGGTTTAATGTGCATGGAAGTAAATTGGTCAAGGTTCGTATTCCTATAGATGTAAAGTTATCCTCATATCAGTGTCCCAAGACACAGGAAGAATAATAAGACATGTCCCATGTTCCATATTCCAGTGCAGTTGGCAGTTTGATGTATGCAATGGTGTATACTAGACCGGGCATTGCACATGCAATGGGAGTTTTGAGCAGGTATATGTCAAAACTAGGGAAGGAGCATTGGACAACAGTAAAGAGGGTCTTCATGTATTTGCGTGGAACTACCAGTTATGGATTGTGCTACCAAGGAAGACCAATATTGGACAGAGTGTTGGAAATACATGGGTTTGTTGATGTAGATTGGGCTGGAGATATGGATCGTAAAAGATCTACAAGTGGGTATGTGTTTAACCTATTTGGAGGAGCAATCAGTTGGATGAGCAAAAGACAGGTTGCAGTGGCACTCTCAACTACAGAAGCTGAAAACATGGCAACCACTCATGCAAGAAAGGAAGCAATATGGTTACATATATTGTGTTTAGGTATTGGGTTGGTACACCAAATAATGAGATTAGATTTTGACGGCCAGCGTACAATCTTCCTGGAAAATAACCCTGCTTATCATTCGAAGACAAAGCATATTGATGTTCAGTATCACTTTGTGAGAGAAATGGTTGAACAAAAGAAGGTGTTGCTGGAAAAGGTTGACACTTTGAAGAATATTACAGATTCATTGACAAAGTTTGTGAGCATAGAGAAGTTCTCTTGGTGTAGAGTAACAATGGGCACTGCTTCCTTGGATTGTTGACTATGTAATCACGTGAACCCCTATATACAAAGAAAACAACAAGTGGGAGAATGTTGGGTATGTGTTATATTCTTTGCATGTGTGTGTGTGGGCACGTCAGATTCGACAACCGCATCTGGCGATTTTTTCTATTTTAGCAGATTTTGCTATTTTTAGGGGTTTTCTAAATTAATCTCGGATTAAGGGATTAGGGTTTTGGTAGCTACAAAATACCTAAAAATTGTATATATTGTATTGTGAATGGTGAAATTAATACAATAAAGAGTTGAAAGGTGCGACACCAAGGAAGGATGATTTTATCCCGGTTAAGGGTTTCTAGCGTAAATATCTATGTACTGTGTGTATGAGCCATTGATTAATTTATGTTTTGCTTAGGAGAATCTGTATGCATTGCTTTACTTCACAAGTTTAAAGCTTACACCAAAATTATAGTGTTAGTGATATAGCTAAAAAATAAACATCTCTCAAGCCACTTGTTGTATTGAGATAAGCGTAGGATAAGACCTTGATGAGACCTTAAGTGGTCCCATGGTCCATAATCACAACTTAGTAGCTACAAAGGAAAAAAATAGAGTGGAAACCAAATATCTGCACACTAAATACCATAAGCTTCATGACTCAGTTTCCTTGTTCATGAAAAGGGTTGACCGAAATATGTCTAACATTGTTGAGAATACCCAACATGAAGCTGAAGTCAATATCATGCTAGGACATATATGTACACACTTAGGTATCAAGTTGTCGAAACAACACATGTAACCACCCAAGGGGGAATCTTCAAAAAACGAAGAGAAACACCCTTACAAGCTTCATGAGTAGAGGGGGTCCAAACTCCATTGCAACTTTGGAGTAGGCCCAAATCCCGAAGCAAGCAATGGGTTGAATCTCTCAAAGGAAAAAGCATTGTTTACAACAAAAAACTTGGACTAAAAATCTGTAATAATTGACAATTTGAATTTACAATGTTCCCAATGAAAGGAAATTCAAATCTAACTTGTTGTAGCTAACTTATAAATCTCCCATGATCTCCTTAAATACAAAAATGACCTTGGAATCCCCCAAGAAATTTTTTGGAGATGCCCCTACTCATTCAAACATTTTATTCTTGGGATTTGTCTCATGCATTTACAACCTTCCCAATTTGTGGTTGCCTTGCGGGGTTCTAAATCAGTTGGAAAATGATGTCATTCCATCCAAATGGGATGTGTTCTAAGTTGGTTAACATTCTCCATGAATGTCTCCTCAGTTTTGCAGTAAAAGGCCCAACAAATCTATAGCTTTAGTGGCCCAATGAATTTGCGGCTCAATTGAATCCTCTAGATCAACAAGAGATTGGATTTATTTAGGTATTTGTTGTTGATTCTAAGTGTTGGTAGCCTTGAAGGTGGTGAAGGGACAAAATCCCTTAAATTTCTCAATCAATAAACAAGTTTGTTTGGAGCTATGAATGAAGGGGATTACCCTAGTTAACTAGATAAATCAAATTCCTACACTTAGCCTTTGGGGATCACATTAGTTTCCTCATGCAATATATGAAAAACTTATCAAAATCACTCAATGACAAAGCTTCATCATGTGCATACTTAAGAATAAGGAAATTATTCATAACTGTATAAGCACACGTCATAATGTCCATATTAATAATTAAAAGCATGAATGTTTCACATAGGGATCTTAGCCTAGGGAAAATTAGGTCAAATGTCTATATAAGATGGGATATAAAATGACCAACATGGAGGCCCATCAATGCTATCCAAAAGTTGATATGGAAAAGTTTGATTTGATTGATCCCTTGGGTTGAGGTATCCAAGTGGAACACTATTTCTCTCTCCATGGAATCACTAATGACCTACTGCAATGTAGAGTGGGGGTTCTATATATAGATCTTGAATGTTGGGTAGTGGTGGAAATGGTATAAAAAATCCCATGCTGGCTACATTTCCTGGATCAATTTTATGAAGGCCACCTATGCTTATTTTGAAGGAGACACTCAGTATTTGGGGTGACAAACAAAATTGCACCAAATTGATATAATGATATACTTTATAGTGACTTTTGAGAAATTTAAAATCAATATAAAGGAACTATTTGATACTTGTTTTAAATAATGTTTCATTAATGATCTCGATGAGGTAATTAGAACACAAGTCATTATGCATCGACTGAACACATGGTTAAATATTATGAAAGATCTAAACAAGCCGAGATGGTCATCAATGCCCAAACCAAAATATCTCCATTCACTACTCGCTTTGTCCCTCTAGTTGCAACTACCCCCACCCATCCAATTTTTATCCATTGAGAGTCCAAAATTTGTCCTGGGAAGGGATGGAAAAATGCCAACACCTCATACTTTGTATAATTGTGATGAGAGATATTTCAAAGGGCACAAATGTAATTTTTTTTTTTCTTATTTCAAATAGATGCAACCCCACAAGACTACTCAAAAAACATCGTAGTTGTTGACACCCCTAAACTAGCATTAGATGACACAACCCCTCCAATGGAAGAAGAAACTACCTTGCAAGGTCCTTGTGAGGAACCCCAAATTTGTCTCTATTCCTTATCAGGTTTTTTGACACCTCAAACTTTGAATTTTATTGGTTATATCAAGCACTGCAGAGTGATTATTTTGATTGACATTGGAAACACCCACAAATTTATTCATACGAGAGTGGTTGAAGAAACCCATTGTTATATCCGAGCTATACCTAATTTTTAAGTTATAATAGCCAATGTTGATATGATGAAATGTGGTGGTAGATGTGAAAATGTGAGACTTCAAATGGGAAAGTATCATCTCAACATCACATGTTTATTATTGAAATGGTTGGTTGTGATGTAATTCTCGAGGCAGAATGGTTATGACCTTTAGCACCTGTCACCATGGATTTCAAGGATTTATACACAATCTTCACCAAGAAATAGCATAAACATACCCTTAAGGGGCTTACATCTATCTCCCCTGAAATGATCACTTCTCATTGTATGGAAAAGTTATTTATGAAAGGCCATTGGGGCATTATTGTAGACTTCAATGCAATACAGATAGTGGACACCCCATCACAGGAGATTCACCCTGATTTGAAATTGGTCCTCGTTAAACATCAACATGTATTTGAAACATCCCAGGGTTAACCACCTTCACATGGATAACATGACCATGGCATTCTCGTGATTCAGGTAGTCAACCACCCATTATGTGTCCTTATAGGAACCCCTTTTCATAGAAGAATGAAATAGAAAATAACATTCATGAATGGTTGGAAGATGGAGTCATATGTCCCAGTACTAGCCCTTAGTCATCACTAGTGGTCATGGTATTAAAGAAGAAAGGAAATTGGCACATGTGTCTTGATTTTTAGGTTCTCAATATGTTAACCATCAAGGAAAAATTTACCATCCTATTTATGGATGACCTCTTAGATAAACTTCATGGTGCAAAGTTTTTTACGAAATTATACTTTTGTTCCAAATACGATCAAATACAGATGAAAGCGACATACATCCCTAAGACAACTTTTATCACACGTGGAGGTCATTATGAGTTTTTAGTGATGCCTTTTGGCCTTTGTAATGCTCCATCTGCCTTCTATATCCTCGTGATTTTTTTTTACCATTCTTATGCAATTTTATGCTTGTATTCTTTGATGATATCTTGACCTACAACAAAACTTGGGATAAATCCTTGCAATTCTTGTGGGACCAACAACTATTCTTGAAACATTCCAAATGTTCTTTTGGGGCTTCAGAGGTTGAATACTCGGGTCATACTATATGTCAGTATGGAATACAAGTAGATCCCAAGAAGTTGTCAACTATGTAAGAATGGCCCCATCCCAAGACATCAAAGAGCTTGCATGGGTTCTTAGGACTTACACGCTACTACATGAAGTTTGTCAAAATTTATGGAAAAATTGTTTCTCCCTTAACCTCACTACTAAAAAATAATTCCTTTGTATGGAGTGAGGTAGCCAAGTAGGCCTTCTTATCCTTAAGGATACCATGTGCCCTACTTTAGTATTAAGAATGACATATTTTACTAATAATTTTGTCTTGGAAAGTGATGCCTCGTGCAGAGGTCTTGGAGTGGTTTTCATGCAATAAGGGTGCCCCTTGGCATTCACCAATAAGTAGTTGTAAGGCCACAATTTTGGTAAATCCATACGTGAGAAATATATCATGGCCATCCTTCATGCAATTGAGACCTGATGCCCATATCTCATAGGACGTGTTTCCAAATCAAGACCAACCATCATAGCCTGGAGTATTTTCTAGAAAAAAGGTTATCATCACTAGAGAAACAAAAGTGTGTTACTAAGATGCTAGGGTATGATTATGAGATTATATATAATAAGGGTAAACAAAATGTGGTGGCTAATGTTTTATTGAAGCAATTTGAGGAGGATGAATCCCTCTTTGCCTTATCTTTACTTGTTCTAAGTTGGCTTGAGGAATCCTATTGAGAATGGTTGGAAAATGGCACTATAATTCAACTCATCTAAAGGATTTAGGAAGAACCCAACCCTCTTAAAGGGTATACATGGCATCGATATATGTTGATGTATAAAGGGTACATTAATCCGGTAAATAATTCTACCTTAAAACCAAGGGTCTTAGAGGAATTGCACTCATCACCTATAGTAGGTCACTTTGACTTTCATAAAACCTATGATAGAGATATGTGCTCATTCTTTTGGGAAGGCATGCAAATAGACATCCAAGATTTTTTAGCAACTTGTGACACTTTCCAAAGAAATAAGGGTGAGACAATGAAGTCACTACTGGCATTGCAACCACTTTCGATCCCAACACATATATGGATTTCCATATCTCTGGATTTTATAGTGGGACTTCCAAGAGTTGGTAAAATATTAGCGATCCTAGTGGTATTGGATCATCTTTCCAAATATGCTCACTTTCATTCCTTATCACACACATTTACCTCCTATTATGTTTCCCAAGTCTTCATCAATCATATTTTTAATTTACATGGCATGCCAAATTCCATTGTCTCAGATTGGGACCATACATTGACCAACAAATTTTGGCAGGAGCTATTTAAACTTCATGGCACCTAGTTGAACATAAGAACTATGAGTAACAAGTGCTTAGAAACCTATTTGTGATGCTTCACTTTTGCAAAGTTGCACCAATGGGAACAATGACTTCCCCTTGCAGAATGTTGGTACCACACCACTTAGTATGGAGCTACCAAAATGACACCACATGTCATTCAAAATACCTTGTTAGTGACTTCCTATTTGCCAGGAACCTCCAAGGTTCATGCAGTGGATAACACACTTCACACCAAAGAAGCCATTCTTTGCACACTTAAGGACAATTTGGTTATGACTCAAATTAAAATGAAACATCAAGCTAACCAACATCACTCAACACTTTCTTTTGTAGAAGGGGATAAAGTGTTTCTTCACTTTCAACCCTATAAACAATTATCACTTAAAGATAAAATCCACATAAATTAGCACCAAAATTCTATGGACCCTATAAGATCATCCAATGCATTGGACAAGTGGCCTATAATTAAGATGGATCTTCCAACCCACTCCAAGAATCATCCAGTCTTTCATGTGTCTTGTATGAGGAAGATAGTGGGATTGAATTGCAAGGTGACAACTAGATTACGAGAACTTGATGAAGAAATATCCATTTGGCTCTAGTTGAAAGTAGTATTGGATACAAGAAAGTGTCAATTAAGCGAGTGAACGATCCTAATAAGTACCAATACAATGGAAATATATGCATCCAAAAGATGTCACATGGGAACCAATAGTGATTCTACAACAATTTCCACACCTTCATCCTTGAGGACAACACCGATTTTGAAGGGGGGTGGCATGTTAGGGTCTTACCCTAACCTCCCTACTTTAGGCTGCCTAGGAGTTACTAAGTTGATGTATGTGTCCATCCTCTTTGAATAAGGCCATTTAGATAGCAAAGGATAGTTATTTAATGTAAAGGGACCCTCTTTATTAAATAAGGTCCACTAGGTAGCTTGTACTAATTAGTGATGGGACCACAAGTAGTTAGGATTTAGCCACTAAGAATCTATTTAAAAATATAGGAGGCTATGGAATGTTTTGTCGAGTATTTTTGTATTTGGAGATTTTCTCAATGAAAGATTACCCCACCTTAAGAGGTAAGTGAACATTTCTTTCTTTCTTTTGATTCTCATAATACAAGGGTATATTTCACATATTTCATCTCGTGTATCTAGTTTTCTATATTTATAATATATGTATAACTGGTTTGTGTTTCGAGTCTAAGGGTTAAGGAACACTACACTACATATGTTTTTCCATCTATTTGAGGTTGATGATTTGAACTGCACTATAACTTTGTCACCAACTTCTTCCATAGTGTCCTCAAAAAATGACTAAGAAATATACTATATTTGTCTGATGTGATCATATTTGGAAATTTGTGCAATTGCTCCACCCGCTTAAGGAATACTTATATGCAATACATCACATCATTTACACTCTTACAAGGCATGAAGTGTGTCATTTTTGAAAACGTTATCAAGCATAACAAACATTAAATCAATTGTGTTATGACCCAAAGGGGGAATATATAGGGTTAAATGTATATGATAAGACCCCAAGGAGCGGCATATATGGGGATAATTGTACACATAATGTGTAAATATATATTTAATAGGGTCAACTTAATAGTAAAGGGGCCTCATGTGTAGGTGTGAATAGGCATATATAGAGATAATATATTTATTATTGTAGACATGTGAATTGTGATGTATGAATGTATTTGTGGAGGAGGTTCTCCTATTATTTAAAGAGTTATTGTGTAGCTTATATATCCTGGAGTTGTGCTCCACACTCATATTTTGTACATGGTGTGTACTTTTGTTATGTAATGATATTTTAAGCATTTGGATCATTGCATTTGGTATCAGAGCATCGATCCTAGGATTTTGTTGCTTCAATCAAGTCATCTTGGAATTTTTGCTATAATTTTTTTTCGAGGCCACTTAAGAAAGAAAAACTTGGAGTATGTTTATAATATATATCAAGGTAACTTTGGTATTAATTTAAGCTTTTGGGTCATTTTACTTTCGGAGATACACACTGTGGAAGATATGGCTTTTGAATAGTCCTATAGCTAGTCTCAAACAAGTGTTTCATGTAAAAGAGTCATATATTCTTCATAGAGGATCCAAATTTAGTGAGACTAGTTGCATTGGAAAAATGACATTCCATAGTATTTTGGGTGCAAATTTCATAATCATTTATCCAATATTGGACGCGGAGCAATTTGTACAAGTTCTCTCTTCATAATAGGCCAAAAATTGGCAAGGTTTGGGAAAGTTACCATAACTTTCATCTGGAACACCCAATTTTGGTCATACTCGTGGCATTACAGAGAAGCCATTTTAGAGTATTACATGTAAAAATTTCAGACTCATAGGGGCTGAAATTTCAGAAATAGATCGGAAGGAAGGTCGACTAGAAGGAGAGACTACAAATCATGTTTTTAAGGGTACGTTCACTTAAAACTATCATAACTTTTGATTGGAATGTCCGATTGAGTTGATTCAAAAACCATTGGAAAGATAAAACATATAAGATTATTTGGAACAAGGATTACAACTATTTGAGATCATTATTCCTAATATATTTAGGTTGTAATTTGAGTGTTTGGGTTAAGCCTCACTTAAGAATCAATGACAATACCTCAATTTACATGAGATGAAGATAAAGATGTAATCAATCCTATGGAATGATTGAAGATGGCAAAGGAATATGATTTGACTACTTCAAGGGTAAGAAATTATTTTTTGGGTGAATCTTGGAATTGGTGGATGAGTATTGATAAGGATAATAAATGGAAAATGCCATGGGAAGAATTTGAAGAACTCTTCTCAAATAAATGGACCAAGGATACAAAAAATGAGGATATTTATAAAATTCAAGAGGATTTAAAAGAATCAAAAGAAGAGATCAAGAAGAAGAGTGATGAGTTGTCTAAAATATGAGACCTTAATGAAGCACTAGTTAAAGTAGTTAAAAAATTAAAACAAGAAAAGACTAGCAAAGGAAAGTGGGAAAAAGATGAGTCAAGGGAAGATTTGAAAAATTAATATGAAGAGATAAGTAGATTACAAAACCATAATGAAAAACTATTGGATGACGTTAATAGATGGAAAGAAGAAAAGAAGAATTATCAAAATCAAGAAGAAATGAAAATCTTCAATGAAGAATCTACCAAAAGACTTGAAGAGGAATTTTGCAAGAAGGTTAAGGAATCCCTAAATACTGATGAGGTAAAACTAGAAACACAATCTAGAATTAAAGAAGGATGTCAAAATTTGATAAATGGTGTGACATTGCAGCTTCAAAAGGAGAGAGAAGACGAGATTCAAGAAGGTCATCAAAAGATACTTGAAGAATTTGAACTTCATCTAGAGGATGTACATGCCAAATATGAGGGTATTATATCCAAGGCTAGAATAATCAAAGACCAATAAAAGAGGATAGATGATTCATTTGTCTATGAAAAGAAGATAGATGAAATGGGTGTGCAAAATGAAGAAAAATCATCAAATGTGAAACCATATCGACACTGTCATTACCATGAAAGATTTCAAGGAAGACAAAAAGGTTGATATCAACATTATCAAAGAAGAATATGTAATACTTATCAATATTCATGGAACAAGGCATCACAAACCATTATTTAACAAGATATTATCATCGACCAACATTCGCTACAAATTGGAGAAGCTTCAACAATAATACATGGAATCAAGGGAAGGAAAATTATGCAACAACTAGACACCAAGGATTATGACTGAAAATAATTGATTTTGGATGGATGGATCAACATCAATGGAAAGAAGAAAGTAACAACTTAATAAAATCATATTATTTGATTTCATCAGCCTTTAATTGCAAAGCTTTGAGGACAAAGATTTTTGAAGGAGGGTACTATGTTATGACCCAAAGGGGGAATATCTAGAGTTAAATGTATATTATATGACCCCAAGGGGGGGATTATATGGAGATTAATGTACATATAATGTGTAAATATATATGTAATAGGGTCGATCTAATAGTAAAGGGGCCTCATGTGGAGGTGTGAATAGGTATATATAGAGATAATGTATTCATTATTGTAGACATTTGAATTGTGATGTATGAATGCATTTGGATTTGTGAAGGAGGTTCTCCTATTCTTTAAGGTGCCATTGTGTAACTTATATATCTTGGAGTTTTTCTCAACGCTCACATTCTGTACATGGTGTGTACTTCTATTCTTTTATGATATTTTAAGCATTTGGATCATTACAAATTCTACATTATGTTCGACTATCCAAGTACAAAATCCATGGATATAACCTCCTAATGCATATTCAATATCAACAATGATGTGTACAATCTTGTATTTTGACAAGCTTCCTTTTCCATTTGACAAATTCTACATTGCACCACAATTTTGTTGACCTGTTTCTTCATACTCGATGAATAATATCTCTCTTCTAACAAACTTTGCATTTTATCATGCCAAAAATACCTTCCTAATCTATCATTGTGCAATGATTTGATCAAATTCTCTAAGATCAAACTTTTTGTATGTGTGATTGCTTCCCATTGAAAAAATAATTGCCTTGGTTGAAATAATCTAGTTTGTGCTTTTATCCTACCATGTTCCTACGCATCGACTTAGTAACACATCTAAAATTTTTGTTGTGCTCATTTAAATCCTTAATCTACTCAAATCCAATTGTCTCATTCCTCATTATATCCAACATTCATGCTCTCGTTCCCAATGTTTTTGCAATCTTATTTTCCTTCTGAAACTTGTGTTTCAACACACTGTGAAATTTTATAGAAACTTAACATATTTCATGTGTATTTCACTCAATTTCTCTTGGATGTTGATGAACTTACACACTTGGTGATATGTGTATAGAATGAACTTGTGTGACAACAAATAATGTCTTCAATGTTTTAGTGCTTACACAATAGCATAAAACTCAAGATCATAAGTAGAATACCTATTTCATGCTTTATTCAACTTATTATTGAAGAATGTTATTGACCTCCCTTCCTGACTCAACATTACACCAATAGATATTGCACTTGCATTAAAATACACCGAAAAAACCTTGTTATCGTATGCTTCAAAAACTTGAAGAAGGTACATCCTTCAGACTCTCTCCCTTGCTTGCACATACCTCTAGAATATATTACAACCTTGAAATAATTCTAATTTAGTACCTACATATCCCTTATTTAAAATTCTAGTACTAGCACACTACCAATCATTGCATAACCCATACTTGGCATGGGTAATCTTACAAAATATTACAAAATGGCACAATACATGCATTTCTATGAAAATATTATCTTAATATTATTTTATGTCATTCTCAAGTCTTGAAACAAATTTGAATTTTTTGAAAAGAAGCTTTATGAATGCTCATTTCTAGGTAGCTTTGAAGGTTAGCTCAAGTGGTCTTGAGCCAGACGTGAGATATCTCCCCAAGTGATCAGTTGGGAGATCACGGGTTCGACTCTCTTGATCCCAATCGCTGTTGTAGCTAAAGCGGTGGTCCCCCGTAAGGGTTCTCTGGTGAGGAACCCATCATAGCGGTGTTGTGAACAAGGTTTCTATGGATGTATCTTGATACCAAGATGTCTTGTCTAGTTGGCGTCTGATGTTGCTGCGCACCAGATGTCATCAGTCCAGATGGTCCTGCTGGAGTCCTGCCCTGACTCCCGCGGTAAATTCTTCTTCAGTTAAGAGGCCTACTGGACTGCATCGTGCAACGTCCGAGGCATTTAGACCCTCGCCTTCGCACAAAGATGTAGTTAAGGCCGCACAAGAACTTGTTGACCTCCAACTTCTCCTTGTTTAGATGTAGGGCATACCACAATATTTTCATAAATCTAATCTTAGAATCTAGCACCGTACGACCACCTTGTCGTAAGGCACATAACTCATTGAGTTGGCGCTTAATGAATTCCTCTGACAATTACTTCTCCCATAACCATTCCCAAAACACGGCTCTGACGACCTTGTTTATCTGAAGTAGGAGTGTCTTCCACCTTAGAAGAACGCTCCCCTTTAGCTGAAGACCGTCATGCAGACCTTCGTGCTAGAGGTCGTAACCATGAATTGAGAAGCACATCGCCTTGTTCTCCAACCATGCCTCTATGGCTGAGCCATGTGGCACTCGTGAACACGAGAACTTAATCTTCTAGAGTCCCCACGAATACTACCAGTACTAGTTGGGGCGCGCTGTGAACCCCCAGGGGTACATGAACCCTGGCCTTATCTCATTACAGACGATTAGTCAAGGCCTCTAACATTTCCCTGGAAGCACCTTGTCAAACCCAACACATCCCGCGCGACAATATGCTCATGCTCAAGACTTGTTCTTTTTTGGGGGGGTTGGACCCCTCTAGCATGGGTGCTACTGGAGGCGTCACGCCTCCTCCCCTGGCACCACGTCATGAACCTTCACGACGTCCTCTAACCATGAGTAGCTCATGGATAGGTTAAAGTTTTAATTAGCACTAGGTTATTAATTTAAGTGTATAATTCAGTGGATGGCGTGGCTATCCATAGTCGCAGGGTTGAACGCGCTCTGATACCATATGTGACGACCCCCATCGTTACGAAAACAAAAGTGAGGTACATTTTTTTTTTCTTTTTTGTTGCGTTAGGTAAATAAAACGTCAATATAAATAACAACATCCACGTCACATCTTTCACATATAATAAAGAAACAATATCAATGCATTAACCCTCATTTATGACATAATGCAGACACAACATAAACACATTAACAATCAATCATCTACACATTAAACATCACAACTAAAAGCAACATCAATGACACATCAACCAATATAAATTAATGAAACAAAAGTAACGCATTAACAATCAATCATGACTCAAGCTGACACATTAGAGATCCTGATAAATCCATGACGCAAAAGCAATTATCAGTTATATTCGTGGCGCGGATCCCAAACACTTAGTCACACACTCATCAATAATTAAGTGACACGTGAGAAACAATTGTAACATAAACATACCTCGACATACTAAGGTGCAAGAGTGTTCTCAATTAAAACACTGCGTAAGAGCAATCGATTCTAAGAAAATCATGCATCCACATAATCAAGCGCATGAGTAAATGTCAACCTTATTTCCTTGCGCTAAGGTAATCATTTGAATCTTAACCGACACAATATCTATGATGTCTAACAATCAACCATTCATTTATCCTTCATCTATACATCAACAATTCAAGACGCAAGAGATAATGACTTTATTTTGCAAGGCACAAGGGAGTACATTAATAATCAATCATTCTTCAATGACATTTAAAGGCCCACACGTGACCAAGTTCTAATCCAATCAGGTACCTCATAATTCATTAGCCCAAGAAACTAGTTATTAATCACACATTAACAAATTTAAAGGCACAAGTAAAAGTGTTGAATCAGCATACATCATAGAGATAATTTAATTCGCGCAAGACATCTAATGTCTACGTCAAGCACTCTTGTTACATTGCAATTGGATGTGCACAAGAAGGCTATCATCTAGTACCACTTTCCTTTGTTACTTTTCCATTTTCCATAAGAATAAATGCTAAGCTTAGTCACTTCTTCCATCATTAATTAAGGGCAAAGAGAAAGGGGATAGTACATACAGAGAAATGAATCAAGCGTTGAATTTCAATCTAACCTCAAGTAGCTCCACTATTTGTTTTCATGCTAGAGTTATCTCCTAAGCATAGGTAAGGAGAGTTATGCCTTAACATGCAAATCCCAAAATTGATGTGGTGGTTAGATCTCGTTATCTTAATACTATAAGGTTGGGAGGTTCATCTCAACAAGCTGAATTTTGGCTTGGTAATTGATCTTCAAACTTCCTAAAGCACTTCAATTTTGTGGTTCGAACAATGAGGTTCAAGAAGGATACAAAAATGAATAATCACATTGCATTACTAATTTAGGAATTGACTTCTAGCAAGGGCACAATGAGTATTATAATGAAGGTCAGCTGATGTGCAAAAATCCTAACTTTAAATCCTTAGCCAAAAATCCTTAAGATTGTTAATACCTCAATGAAGGCCAACGACAAAGGCCGCTGCCATTACATCTAGAAATATGGGGTCGCAAGGGAGGTTGAACTTAGAAATCCCTTACATAAAAAGGCACAACGCCTTTTTAAATTTTTCCTAAAAACCTTTAGTAATTGAATAAAGTTTTACATAATTAACCACCATAATTTTTAATTTTCAACTTTCCATAACACAGGTTCGACCCTCGATCACGAGGGGAAGGGCACAAGGAGAGAATAATTCACTGTTAGATATGGAATAACGCCGAGCAAGGGAGCAATAAGTTTGTTGCGTAAAACACAAATAATAATCACCAATCTCCCTGGGCAAGGCGTAGATTCTACTGGGCAATAATATACATGATTCAAGTGTTTATTCTTTGTGCCGAGGGAGCTGCCTGCCGTGAGGGTAAGCCGTTCCTTGAAAGAACCCATTTCAAAAAGAATGAAGACTGATTGAAAACAAGAAAAATAAATCCTATCCCACTGAAATCAGGTGCTACTTCCTTTATTAACCAGACGACAAAGTTGTAGAGATCATGGCCTCAACGAACGAAACGATAGGTTTCCTTCATTGATAAAAGCCACCAACTTCCATTTTAAAAGAAGCTCGAGGATAAATGACTTCAACATGCAGTTCCATTGGGAAAATAAACTTCATGCAACCTTAGGCAACATGTGGAGAACAAGGTGAAGTGCAGGCTTCCTTCCCACGAACTGGGCACGAAATCACATCCAAGATGAGGAGAGAGGGATGGATACGCAAGAAGGACTGAAGAAAGGGCCACGTTGGTGAGGGAAATCACTAGCAACGGTTCAGTCACAGCCTGCCCCACCTGTGGTACCAAAATCGGGGCATGTACTCACCTAGAGACATGCAACCCACTAACCACGATCTAGTCGGGTCAACAAGAACGATCCCAAGTGATAGCCAATGAAGGGAGCTCTGTGGGAAGTGTTCGGCCTTTGGCAAAGATGTGTAGAGCACAAGGATAACGCCTTACATAGATAGAGATAGTAGGGCGAGTTGAAGGAAACCACATAGGACATCGAGAAAAATGTGTGGCTTTCTTACACACAAACAAAAAGAAGGTGGGGACCAAATTCACCTAGGTTCCTCTATGTGCCATGAACAATTACTGGGTGATACTTTTCCCAACAGAGTGGTTTAATCCTCAAGCTGCAAGTGTTAAATGTTCTTCTGGAATGCCCATTATACCAACAAAATTAATCTAGAGAGGCATTTTACTCAACCTTAAGTTAAGGAGATTCATTATTTTATTTATTTTCTTTAAAAGGGTCTTCGTCACCATGCCAAAGATAATATACTTAGAGACCAGTTTAGGTAGAAGGATATCTTGGTCCAGCCTGAGTGCAAACATAAGCACATGGATTGGTGGAGTTGTAAAGGTGTTGTAGGCCTGAGATAGAGAATCATGGGTGAATAGTCTTCCTTGAAGGACGAACAATATTGCCACCATCCAAGTCAACTCCTACACTATAGTACTTTAGGCAACAGTTCTGAATAAAAAAAAAATTTAAGCTTGACATTCACTACATCCCATGTCAACTTTTAAATTCCATAATTTTCCGACATAGTTTCTCATGCTTGCGGGAACAATAAAAAAATAATTACAGTTATTATACCAGGGTTAGGAACATCATAAATCTTTGGATGTCTACTCAAGTACAATCTTGTTGGAAATTAACTATAAATTAAAATCAGAATATGAATTGCGATCTATTACAGATAAATTATACAATACCGAGACCAATGAAGAAGATTTTGCGGATGTCCTTGTACTCTTTCCTGTCTCCCGCTTGCTAATCGTCGAGACTACACCGGTACCTCCTAGCCAATGCTAGGGGTACTCTTCTTCCCCTTAGTCCCTCGAGCCGCAAAGAGGCCACACACCCAAACCAGAGAAAAATATAGCACCCAACTAGCCTTGCAAGGTTGATACCACTCTCCTTTCGATCTGGGTATCTCAACTCCCACAAGAAAAATCAGTCAAGCAAAATCTCGACAACGTAACCTTACGCCTACCAAACGTGATCCATACTCCTCCTCCACCATCCTATTTATAGAGTTTTCTTAGTGATTAGTTTCCCAAACCCTCTTTAGATTTTTTTTATTAAATTTAATGAGGATAAACCTCCCCCGTACACATGTCACCCGATCCCTTAGTTGCACCAGAAAATAAATTTATTAATTAATTAAATTTGCCTATTTCCCTTACCCCCCTAAAAGCATTCCTAAAAACGCTCCTCAGTGTCCCTTTATTCCCTTACATTTCTTAAATTATTGGTGCCTTTCTTAAAACCTAGTTGAGTTCACAATTAGAAGGTTCCAAAGACTAGATTCCCTACTATTGTAGACATTCCCCTTTTCCTTATGTTTCCCCTTTTCTTCTTAGTTCGGATTTAACAAGTTTAGATATAAACAACAATTTACCCTTTTAATAATTTAATTCTTCATTAAAATTTTACTTTAATTATTAATGTTTGAATTTTCTTTACCCCCCTTCTTGTTATAAGTCCATATAGTTTTTTTTTTGTTCACAAGTTCTACTTAGACCTAGGTTTTAAATTCACTAGGCTGGAGACAATTTTTAAGGGAAAATTAGTTATTAAACTTTACTCATACCATCATTCATTTTAAGGCCGACCAAGTCCTAAGGAGGCATAGTTTTCTAGGTACTAGGTTTATTAACTTACCAGAGTTAAAAATCATGATGTGCCCTTCAAGACGCACTGCGTGATCCAAGGGTGCCACTCGCTTGCATTCCTATTTTAATTGTGCGACATGCCCTTCAAGACGCACTACGTGCTCCAAGGGTGCCACTCGCCTTTTGACTGATTTTGGTAGACGTAAAATCCCTGGAGTCAATACTCCGTCAGGTGACCTTGTAGGAGACTAAGGGTCTCTAAGGAATAAGGACCCTGCCTTATTGTGTGCCCCTTAGAATCATCGTGAGAGACTATCACAGTCTGCCCTCACGACATCGTGGATCTCTTGAACTAGGTAATCGTTAACCTACAGTTCGAGCCACGATGAGAGTGCTAGTAGGATGTGGCAGGGCTACTACCACACCTCTCCCTCAATATCTCTGGTTGTCATGCGTGACCCCTTTACTCCTAATGTGAGTCTGGTTAGCAAGCTATCGTCGGCTTGCATCCATCAACGAAACGTGTCAGCGATAACAATCAACATCATAATATCTAGTCATATGCCACATAGGTAAATCAAAACATTCAAACCATAAACATCCGCTCCCTGACATGATTCATATTCCAAGGAGATCCATCGATGCCATCAACATCCTCAAACGTCCTGAGTCCTTCACACTCAGGAAAACTAGTCAATAGCACTTGTCGATATAAATATCATAAAATAACATATCATCAAATCTACAAACATCATCATGCTCCATAATCGAATCAGTCAATCATATAGTGAACCAGATCACTTGCACACAAGTGTCCACACGAATAAGTCACATCGGGTGTGCGCAAGAGTGGGATGTTACATACACCCCCTCTTTTTTTAAACTTTGTCCTGAAGTTTCACAGTATACAAATGCAAAAATAAAGTATCTGACAATATCTAAATATCTAGCTATCAACAAAGGGAAACTGATGACGCATATCATATGCGTTTTCCCAGGTAGCCGAGTGTGGACTATAATTGTCCTACTGGACCTTGACCTGATCAATAGTTCAACGGCGTAGCTGTTGAATGTGACGGTTCAGAAAGCGGACTGGCTCCGCCGTGAGCGCACCCTCCCCCAACATCCACTAAGAACTCAGTCAATCTCATGTGTAGGATCACTTACCTAAAGTTGCACATGGATACAAAATAAACATCGTGCAACGCCTCAAAGAATGAGGCACAACTAGACATTAGGCCTTTCATAAATATGGTCAACGCGATGCGCATAGGCAAACCCTTCTATCGATCATGCGCTTCTTCCATCCCCCTTCGTATCATTTGTAATTGTTCTTTCAATTTTCGGATCGCTTCTGGTCCTACCAGGACCCCATCCTCGAGTTGATCCCAACTCAAAGGCATCCGACACAATCACCCATAAAGAAACTCAAATGGCGCCATCTTAATGGTGCTTTGATGGTTTTTGTGGCATGCAAACTCAGCCAGCGGCCAAAACTATCTCCAATGTTTCTATTGGTCCAACACACACATGCATAACACAACCTTCCCAAATTGGTTCGTTCCTTCAGTCAGTGTGTCTATCTCCAGGACATGTTGAACTAAAGTTCAGTGGTGTTCCCAAGGCTTCTTGGGAAACTCATCCAAAATCGTCTTGCAAACACCAAATCCCTTATCAGATACGATTCCTTTGGTACGTCTGGCAGTCTCAAAATGTTACTGATATAAAMTCTAGCTATACCTAGTGCTTGATGTGTCGTACSCACAGGGACAAAATGTGAACTCTTCGTCGGAGTGTCAATTGTCATGACAATCGGGTCGTGCCTCCTTGTCGTCAGCGACAATTCAACATTGAAGTTCGTCGAAATGACCTCCCATGTCGACTTTGGATTAGCGTGTGGTGGTAGCCATCTTGCTGGATGTCTATGTTCAACCTTCACCTGCCAACCTTCTAGACATATCACCACGGAGTTGACTAGGTATGCCTTTATCCCTTCCAAAGGAATAAGGGATTAAGGTCGGTCCTCATCTTCATGACTCCTGGATGAGCCATGTACACTGCTCTATGAGCTTCACATAAGATCAAACTWCTCAATTTGTCGTTCGGCTATAAGTAAATCCAGTTATTATATGCCAAAGATCCGTCCTTGTCTACATTATATCCCTCAATTTTTGTACCAACATGGTGTCTTGCCCGAAAAATTCCTTACCCTCTTTATACCAGTCATCGTCACGCTGTAGTTAGAATCTTTTCACGTAGATTYGTTTGAAGAGGTATCACTGAATATATGCGTGGCCTCCGACTCAACGCATGCCACTATGTTCTTTGTTCATTCAATGTAATTAATATCAAACATATTTKCTAAGTAATACTGACCGATGCTTTCGTCACGTGTTCAAGTCTTTTGCATAAAAAGTGATGTATTCCACCATGATTTTTTGTTTGAAATTCCCTCCAATAAGATGGTGTCTCTACATTCTCCAGGCCCACATAAAGGCCAATAACTCTCAATCATGCGTGGCGTAGTTCTCCTCATGCCTTCATAATTTCTTCGAGACTAAACGATCACTCGATCGTCTTGCATCAAGACTCTGCCTAAGCCTTCCTTGGATGCGTCAGTGCCTACCAAGAAGTCCTCGTCCATGTCAGGGACTTTTGGTATCGACGCTATCATCAACATCTCCTTGAGCATTTGAAATGCTTCCGCACATTTCTTGGTCCACATAAACCTCTTGTTCTTTTTTGCAATTCCATAATCAGATTTTATATATTTGAAAAACCCTCGACAAACCGCTGATAATATCTCGCTAATACCATGAAGATACACACTTCTGGGACATTCGTCGGTGCAGGCCACTGCACAATAACCTCTACCTTCGCTGGATCCACAACAATGCCTTCGTCGAAGATAACATGCCCTAAGCAATGAATCTTCGATAGCTTCGTGACTGCTTCCCATAATTTGTTCTCTCGCAACATTGTAGTACCAAGCGTAAAATTTCGTCTTGATCTTCTGTCATCCGAGAAAATATCAAATGTCATCAAGGAGTACTTGACGGTAGTCAAGCAGAGTCTCCATGACCCATCCTTCTTCTGTAAGAAATTAACAGGAGCACTCCAAGGCGATACATTTGGACGTATAAGTCCTAGGTCAACCAACTCCTTCAGTTGCACTTTCAATTCATTTAACTCAGGGATCGAAATCCGA